>CABFWB010003190.1:4377-24622 GCA_902151455.1 Timema bartmani | reverse complement strand
CCTACCATCTTGATGAATGAGGTAATCTCCTCAACACCCTCTAGATGGACACTCTGGAGGGATCCCTACCATCTTGATGAATGAGGTAATCTCCTCAACACCCTCTAGATGGACACTCTGGAGGGATCCCTACCATCTTGATGAATGAGGTAATCTCCTCAACACCCTCTAGATGGACACTCTGGAGGGATCCCTACCATCTTGATGAATGAGGTCATCTCCTCAACACCCTCTAGACGAGCACTCTGGAGGGACTCCTACCATCTTGATGAATGAGGTAATCTCCTCAACACCCTCTAGATGGACACTCTGGAGGGATCCCTACCATCTTGATGAATGAGGTAATCTCCTCAACACCCTCTAGATGGACACTCTGGAGGGATCCCTACCATCTTGATGAATGAGGTAATCTCCTCAACACCCTCTAGATGGACACTCTGGAGGGATCCCTACCGTATTGAAAAAGAAGACCATTCAGCTTTTTACCATCTAACAAAAGGAGGAAACTCTTCTTGTGACAGGAAGTTATCCCCCTATCACCCCCTAATTGAACACCATGTGATGAGTAATATCTTATTTCAGTAGGCGTTTCCATTTTTATTCATTAAGATTGCTGGTTCTACCGGTTAGAGTGGTTTACTCTAGTCTATCGATCCCAGGTAATGTGTACGATGTGTAAGTTTAAGTCCTAATATTCAGATTACAATTTCTGGCACTGTGGTCGGACGTTTAGTGCTATTTCTGTTATAATATTAGATCAAAGTATTTAGTAATCGCTTGCCATTGTTAATAAAGACCTGACCTTATAGCCCTTGTCAACTTAATCGATTTCACTTTAAGAAAGCAGACTAATGCTCACTCAATAGGCCTATATTCTTCTAGTTGTTGATAGCTTAATTTGTGTTAGTCATTCAAAACATATTGTAAGCATTAAAATAATTTTTTTCAAATAAAATATAATTGAATCCCAAAGCATAAAATTGTAATCCTATAATATGGGAGTCATGTTTCAACAGTAAGTGACCTCTGTCCCAACAATCACAATAAAAGGATACTCCTCTAATAACTGAAGAAAGGTGATAATGTTTTGACAGTGGGTGTATATTTTGTCCATACATGAATAAACTCCGAAATAAATTGATTATTTTTCGGATAGTATGTAGATCGTGCTCCAAAAGGAGTTAAAAAAAAAGAAATGGAAGATTTTCTGGGATCAAGGGATTTAAAAAAAAAATCTGTATTAATAAAATGAAGAGCTTGTATATCTGTCTGTTATGAGCATTGTGCATCTTGATGGGTCTGAAATTTAAATATTAGTAGACCTTGTTCATGATCATATGCACTTCAAGCATAGAATTTTAAAATTAGGATTTGATTTTTTTTAAATTAATTACAAACTGGGTCGGAAGAAATAAAATTCAGAGATTTTTTCTGTCTTTTTGAAGTAAATTAAAGAGTTGCCAATGATAACTACGGGTAACGCCTAGTACTTGTGCTAATGTTAGATATGGAGAGGTTTGTTATATGAAGTTCAGAATTCTCAATAATAATTCAAAACCAGAAGTTTTAATCAGTTACAAAAATATTAAATACAAACAAAAGCTAGAGATGTATTTGAGAAACCTGTGTATTAAAAAAGTTGGCTTTTGTCACCGTAAGAATACGTGGCTTGTAGAGAAATATGATAAAGTTTTCTAAAAATACTAAAAATGGGAACTATTAAAAAATATATATTATTTCATTAATCACTGATTAATATCAGCATACAAATTACCAACTAGTTTAGTTTTTGAACATCTACTCTACTCATTTCGCCGGTTGTCAAATCATTTGTGCTAAGGGAGAAGTTCCAATTTCACCGTATGTAATTTATTTAACAATGTTTGGAGTTGAACTCAAAACCATTAACTCAACAGACAAAGGTGCTACCGACTGATCTAAGGAGTTGGAAAATCAATGAACTAATCATTATAAAATATAAAAACGCGGTTTATTAAAGCATATAATATTCATATCCTGTTATTTACGAGATAGGAGATGGTGCTCTAGTCATATCACCATCTGAATATTTTTTAGAATACAAATACAATAAAATACAATTTATTAAATAATATAGAGTTTCCTGCATTGATATTAAGGGGTCACCTATAAAACACGAAACGCCTTTTTCTTACTTTTAACTCCCTCCCTCTCCCTTTACCTTCGTCCATCGTGTAACATCAAGTAGATATTTATCCTCCCCCCTCCAACCTGTGTTACGTAACATTTCACATCAAGAGTGAATGCCATTATTTCATAGGGAAGCTTTTGTGACACTTAAAAAAAGGGACTAATTTGTAATAAAACTTAGAATAAAAAGTTATCTATAAGTTTGTTTTTAATGGTGAAAATATGAATAATAATATTATTTTTACAACATTAGAATGTATAATATTTGTGTTATGTATTACTGTGATGTACCCCCTCATGTAACACCATTAGACATTTGAACTACCACATTCCCTGTCATCAGCGTTACGTAGTTAATGGATGACTCCTAAAATTGAGACTGTCAAAAATGACAGGCGACGAGCATGTGGATTGGGGTATTACATGAAAGTAGATTTAGTAGCACCCAACCCGTCCTGGCCAGACCATTTCCCTCCCCCAAGTTCCATGTGGCGAACCAGTTTGTCAATACCGTTTCTTCAAGAAGTTGACTTCTCAACCATGAACGTTCAACGGTAGTGCCAGAGTTGTCAGAAACTCAGAGGGGGCTATCAGCAAAGAAACACTCCAGACAATTAACAAGGTGTGCGCTGCTTTGCACCGTGGACTTCCTCAAAAGCTTTGGCTGAAGCATACCTTACTCAACAGTACGATTTTCATAGGAATGGCCTTTTGAAAAACACAAACATATTATTTATTTTCGTAAATTTTGACACTGGAATCTAACTTGTACATCCATTATTGTTTCCAGCCTGTGGCCCGGGTCAGTTTATTATTCAAGACATATTTTCCACTACCGGCTTGTTAGGCCTGTCATAGCTTCATATGTCTTATAATCTATCTTAAGACACAATATCCAGTCCCCGGCCGTTAATTTATCAATGTGAAAGGGTAAACCCATATTTTCATAAATGATAAATTTTCAGCCATGCCAAGAATCGAATCCAAGACCCTTAGCTCAGTATGCAGACAAGTTACCGACTTAGCTAAGGTGTTGGACATTGGAATCTAACGCGGGATCGAGTCCTGTGTCCAGATGTCATTTTCAAAAATTTACTAATATGATGTGCCTGTATTATTATTATTATTATTATCACCACCACGGCTTACTACCCGTTCGGGTTATACGCTTATCTACTATTACAGGTAATTGTTTTAGGGATTAGGAAGATAACATTTAGAGGAAGTATACTTGCGTTTACATGGGGGAGAGTGGAAAATCATTTTGAGAAAACCACCTTTAGTACAACCAATCGAGATTCGAACCTCGATCTCCCGGTCATCGGTAGTATAGTCTATTGTGAGAGTGACACATTGGACTATTCGGCCACTGATGTGGGTTAAAATATATTTACAAACAAATGCTTTCTCCCTATTTTTTTTTCTGCCAAAATTCGATAACATTTAGGGCCTACTATTTTATTAGTGTTATTTTTATAGGTGTCGATATCTACCAAATTCATAGCTGCAGAGGAATGCCAGGCCTCCACCGTGGTTCGGATTCCACGTTAAAATGTAGGTTCTCCATTTCATCTCACAATGACCCTACCATTACATATTAACGGAAGCGCGTGTAACCCGAACGGGTAGTAAGACGCGGTGCTGATAATAATCATAGCTGTAGATCACATGACTTGACGTATGAATACGTTAAAGTCGCTATAGTAACGCTTATAGCTGTCAGATAAGGCCTTACTAAAAAATTTGACTGTACATAGGTAGAATAAACCTTTCAAAATGCTCTGATTATCACCGCCTGTTACTTCACACAGAGCCCCGCATCGCCCAAGGGACAGTAAATAACTTTAACACCCAGCACTTGCTTCGGTGGTCGCATGGTCTGAGTCATCACTCTCGCAATAGACTAGTCTTCCAATCACAATGAGATCGAGGTTTGAATCTGTGTCCGTTACCAGAAGAAGTGTTTTTTTTTCAAAATGGGTATTTACTCTCTTCCACGCAAATGTGAGTGTATTTAAAGTTCAACCTTCCTCATCCCCACCTCATTATAATTGTGAATATTCGAATATTTCAGGAGGGTTGCAAGACGCGGTGAATAGAAATATAGTTTGCTTTATATTTAACACTTTGTTCTCAAGATGTCTTACTTGTTTGGTGGTCAGTGTGCGCATCACGTGGCCAGTGTACTCCCCTGTGATTGCACTAAATACTCATTACTATACGTTCAAAATCATGGATATTCCTGTCATTAGCCGTGACTACTACCCGTTCGGATTATACGCTTATATACTAACTAAGCTTATGGTATTAAGCTAAGGAAGGTTATATTTAGGGAAAGTATAACCGTATTTTGCGTGGAGGAAGAGTGAAAAAAAAACAATTTTGGAAAAAACCTCAATACACCCGACAGACACTCAAACCTTGATCTCCCCGTCTTCAGCAGTCCAGTCTACAGTGAGAATAACGCCTTAGATCATGCGTCCACTGAAGCGGGTATGGCTTTTAATGACTTATTCTAAGGGCTAAGGACTGAGAGGATAAATTAGAGGAACTGCACAAAGAACTATTATGGATAGGGAATGGGAAAAACCGCAGGAATACATTACATAAGGAAAACAAAGCTCAGTGCACCCATTACTGGATCGAGCCCCGACTTTCTTGTCACAGGAAAACCAGATAAGATGAGACTAACACCTTTTTCCGTGCACCCATCTGTGCGTGTCTGACTCATGAAAGTTATTTAAGATGATTTTAAATAATATGATGCATCTTAGCTTAGATTATCGCTATATTATTATCCTCTGGGAGGACAATGACATAAGTTCGGTCTCGGGTACATCATGTGTGCGCGCGTGTGAGTAAAAGGTACTTTATTATTCTCAGAAATGAAGAACTACTTGAGCGCGCCGCCTACCTGGAGGAAATTATTCTCACTCTACAGTTTTTTTTCATTGGGTTGGCAGCTCTGAATCTTCAAAACCACTAAAAGTATCATTAATTAACTATCAATTTTCTTAGAATATTCTGTTATGATCCAGTTAAAAATTACTTTATTAGAGATCTGTTTCCAACCGTTAAATTAAACTGTGACCGTCCACGTTAAACTTCGTTAAAAATAAGTCAACTCTATCTTTTCATACATTTTCTTAAAATTATCAAATATAAAACGTAAGGTGTTTAAATATACAGAGCCATGGAGATACCTCTCCCCTCCATTTTGCCGTACGAAGGGCACAGGGAAAAAAGGGCGATAGTCACATCCCACACATGATCCAGGACTACATTTAAATATCAAACCCCATAAGGACCCTAGAAAATACATTTTAAACATTAATTTAAATATAACAGAGACACCTTTTAACCCTAATTTAAAGTGTGTTATTATAAAGGCCTCATTATTGGCTAACAAGTGGCAGCACTAGCTCTGTTTGAACTAAAATTGGACTTTCCCTTTTTCCTCTATACCCTTTTTTTCTTTCAGTTAGGTTTATACCTATTAACGGGTGGGACCAGCATCCTCCTCCAATTCAGTCTGTCAATCATTGCTCCCGTCTCTATCAACTGCAGAATGTTGTACCCTTCATATTTAAAATAACAAACCACTTCTTAAGTAGCTTAGGATTTATAGATATCTGCAAGGCGCCTTGGTTCTCTGCTAGGAGGTTCCTCCAGTACCTACCTTTTACAATCACCCCCCTCCCCCGTTTCGTAATAAGCTAGAATAGGATGCGTCCCAACCCACCGTTACATGACTCCATTCATTAAAGTTTTAAATAATGACTCGTGTTTCTCGTGTGTGACGAGATTGATGTAGGCACGCCAGGTCTTGTGTGGATCTGGCAATTATTGCCAGCCATCTTGAATTTAACAGACCCCAACGGGTCAGCCAGCGTGTCAAGTAGGTTAGTGCTGACCACAGTGCCTGGGATGTTGTTGAGGATATCAACACGTAAGCGAGCGGCTGAGCTTTGTGTACTGCAAAGATCATATGAAAAAATACTTTAAAATTAAGCCGTTTTGACCAATCGAAAAGAATTATTGAATTGTTCATCAATGAATTATTGTATGGAGACATGGAACTGCGCACCGCAGTATATCGTTGTTTGTTAGCATATTTTCAAATGTCCCGCGCAAAGGCGACGTTTTACAATACATGTGCAATCTATCACAGTTCACGTGCCAGAAATGTTTACTTCCAGGCCAAAGAGAATTCTCATATCATGCGTGAGTTACAAAGGAATGCACCGCACGTATTTCACAAGGAGTACAAGAAGATCTCGCCCACTCTGTATGCATCCCATATAAATCTATGAGGGTTATTATGTTTTTGGACTGTCCTCCTTAAATATTTAAGAACTGATGGGATAGCCATGTGGAGAGAATTAAACTAAATATTGTGTCCATTGAAGTGATATTTTATTTTCTGAGTAAACAAGTGTTTTTTATTTTATTTTAAACTGCAAAAATACTGGCTACATTCCCTACCCCTTCATATTACTTATAGATCTTCAAGGTCAAAGTCAGGCATTTCAAACATGTGTTATTATTATATTTTATTTATTTGGCACCGCGTCTTACTAACCGTTCGGGTTATACGCTTAAGTACTAATTACGCTAATAGGTTAGGAATTGGGAAGGTTGAATACAAGGGAAGTGAACCCACATTTGCGTGGAGGGAGAGTGGAAAATCATTTAGGAAAAGTCACCCCCAGTTCCCCCGACTGAGATTCGAACCTCGATCTCCCGGTCCTCGGCAGTCGAGCTCAACACAACTAGCGCGTTAGCTAACTACGCCACCGAGGCAGGTATTTTTATTATTATTATTATTATTATTATTACTATTAGCACCGCGTCCTACTACCCGTTCGGGTTATACGCACTTACGCTAATGTGTAATGGTAGGGTGATTGTGAGATGAAATGGAGGACCTACAGTTTAACGTGGGATACGAACCACGGTGGAGGCCTGGCATTCCTCACAGTCACAAGTTGTGATTAATACACGTCTTGTCAGAGGTGAAGGAAGGATTCGACAACCAGATAGATCTGTGCCGGGACCGCGAATTGAACCCCGGACCCCCAGCACAGAAGTCTGACACCTTACCCCTAGACCACCAGGTCACCTCTAAAAATGTAGATCATCTTCGGTTATCAACAGGATATGTCGTAAATATTGCTCAAAGTAGGTTCAAAGTAGGAAATACTAGGCTAATTAGTAAATTGTAATAATTATCAACTTTAATCTGCTCCCCAATGAGAAATAAATATTACTGTAACCTAATTTAAATTGATCACGTGACATTAACGTTTAAGAAATAATTTGACATTATAAAAAAAACATAAATGATATTACAGGAAGCGGATTATTAAAAACAATGATGTTGTTGCATTAACGTTCGGTGCAGTTAAGATGCTCTTTCATTTATACCGCAATCTAAGAGTCATCCTGTTTGAAGGGGAGTTTTACATCTAGTGACAACAAATCCATAAGAAGTTTGCGTTAATCGGTGAATGTTTGGACGTTTTTAAGTCAGGTTTTTCATGTCATTAAAGAGTACATATTTGATGTATCTAAATAAAGCTCTTGAGCTGTAGCTTGGCATATAAATGTCTGAGGTGTCGCTGGGTTTTATTACAAAACTTGTACTGGCAAGAATGTTGACTTCAGCAATTTTTCGCCTAAGTAGGCTTACGATGACCATTAGAAATAAATTGGTGTATTTTAAATAGCTATAATTATTTTTTTATGATTTTATATTCTTAAAATAATTATCTAGTTACCATTTTCAAATTAATTGATTTCCTTGTATCAAATTAAGTTTTAAAATTGAAAACTTCACATTATTATTTATGATATAGAGATGAATAATTATTTTTCTGCTTCCACTATTTTCTTCCCCTATTTTCTTTCTCCCCTACCCATCCACCCAACATAAAAAAAAATCAATGTTCATTCATTTTATTTGGAAGATTCAGGAAAACTCTAAAATTCATAAAAGCTTCCTTAATGTAATCACAACATTTTTTATACAGCTTGCCTCCAACAGCATTAATAATTTATAAAATACGAATACATGTTTTTATTTTAGATATCTAAGCTCCTGAAATCAAATAAACTATTAATTAGTGTTTTTATATCCATGAAACAGGAGTTATGAGTCATATGATTTAAAAGTAAAATTTTTAAGACAATATAAATATGTAGAAAGCTTTGTCGAAATCAGTTTGCATTTAAGCTTTATTTATATTGAAATATTTGATCACATTATCATTATTTATTTGGTTGCATTTGTACTGCATGCATGTCAACATTGATAAGAATTGTTATAGTCCAATTTTCATATGACGGTCCTTTTAGAAAATATAAACTTTTTTTTTTGCGACCAAAATTGATACAGTTTTATTATTTTGTTAGTGTTGATAATATCAACTATCAAAAGTGACTGCGGCAGACCACATCAACTGACTTGTGAATAAGTGATTTTTATATCTGTCAGATAAAGTTCTTCACATGAAAATTTGACTATACCTACTTTTCATACAGACAAAAGGGAAAAAGCATCATTTCGGAGGACGTTACTCTCAGTGTTGAATTATCATTTGTAGAAAGATATAAGAAACACTTTGTTTGATTCTCCTTCCCAACCCTACCCCCCTTCTCCACCTATTGATATATGCCTGGAATATAATTATTTTGATTACATTAAATAGGTAGATACGAGTAAGGTAGAGTTTGCGTGTGGAAAGAATTATACAATATTTGAGAAAGTACTCTCTAAGTAAATCCAGCAAGAAATTCAGACCCTGACTGAGAAACCAAATCAGATGCTCCTGATATTTATTCCGCGTGTCCCCCGATGCGTGTATTGAATTCAATTATAATCATGCACGTCCCTATGCCGTTTCCCTTGATAATTAACTCTTAAAAAAACTCCATGTCGTCAGTCTAACCAAGAGGCCGCAACATGTTAGCGAAGATAGTGCCAACATTTGTCGATAGAGGGTATCATGTGGTCAGCACAACACGCCTTCCAGCCACTAATCTCAGTTTTCTAGACCAGAGCCTCTACTTCTTTATTCAAGCATCTCTTCATTTGTCCTCATGAGCCTGAGTTGACCTCATTCCAGACTCACTGCTTCGCAGAAAAATCTGGTACCGCCAGAGATTGAACCTGAGGCCTCTGAATTTATAGCCAGAAACTCTGACCACTAAACCTTAGAGGCGGCCAATTAACTCTCAAACAAAACATATATTACCACCCCATCTATACAGATTCTTGATATTATAACGTTTTAATAGATTACCTCTTTGAAGTGGAATGGAAGGTGACGCGAGAAAAGGCCAAGGTTTTTGCAGTTTTTATTACAAAAAAATTGTGTTCGATAAAATTTAGCTCCAGTAGAAACCTAAAGTTTAATTTTCTTCACGTGTTGATATCAACAGTTCCTGAATATATATCACGAGCATAGCGGCATTAGATGGGAAGCTTTAAAATGAAGAGAAAAAGTTGTCATTAAATTCCAGGAGACCCTTGACAGATATTCAAGAAATTTTTATGTCTTCATGTGAAGAAATTTAAATTCTATGATTGTACTGGAGCAGTTTTTATTTATTTTGGCAAAAAAAAAGTTTTGCCACAAAAACATTTATTTTGGCCAAAAAACATGTTTTGCCACAAAAATTGTAAAAACACTGGCTTTTTCTCGGATCCCCTTCCATACCAACTTAAACAGATAAACTCGGATGGATATGAGCATCACCTTAACTTTTCAAACACATATTTATGTTTTAAGGGATCATGAGGGTAAAATCAATTGTAACATTTTTATGGAGACATTTTGATCTGTATTTAAATTCGGAGAGTTTTAGTTGAATTATGGAAATAGAAATAAAGGCGGGTTTCGTTTTGAATAATTAATAATAATTAATGAACCATGCCTTGTTGGAATAATCGTTTCATCATTTATTTTACATTCATTACTATCTCCAGCATGGGTCAGTTTTTTATTCAAGCCATATATATTTTACACTGCTGGCTTGATAGGCCTGTCGTAGCTTCATGTGCCTTATACTCTAACTTAAGACTAGGACAGGTACAACATCCAGTCCCCAGCCGTTAATTCATCATTGTGAAAGAGTAAAACCTCATTTCAGCTATCATAAAGTTTTTGGCCATGCCGGGAATCGAACCCTTAACTCAGTAGACTTAATATTATTTTACTTATTTAGAGTGGTGCTATTATTATTAGCACCACGTCTTACTACCCGTTTGGATTATACGCACTTACGCTAATGTTTAATGGTAGGGTGATTGTGAGATGAAATGGAGGACCTACAGTTTAACGTGGGATCCGAACCACGGTGGAGGCCTGGCATTCCATACATTCACAAGTTGTGATTAATACACATCTTGTCAGAGGTGAAGGAAGGGTTTGGCAATCAGATAAATCTGTGCTGAGACCAAGGAGCTGTGCTATTACTTACACAGAATTAACGTGCTATTTATTTAAACATGGTTAGTTATCAGAACTTGTAAACTAGTGATGGATGAAGCGAGTATATGAAGGTAGAGTGTGTGGATCAAAAGGAAACGATAGGTCATGTAAGACATGGCTGAATCTTATAGACGAATATGTGAAAAAGAGATATAGGAATAAATTTAGCAATAAAAGAGCACTTATGACTCGGTGTATGGATATTGTTGAAGCGAAGGAAGTATACAAGAATAGGGGAGTGTGGAGAAACTTAGTGAGAATGGATTAGTTACGGAGTTGTTGTTTTTTAGCTATATGCACAATTTCTTGCCCACTCTGTAAGGAAACACTGGAATTAGATAAATGTATGTATGTAATTTTAACATGTGCTTCAGACACGAACACTAATATTACATTATTTTAAATAACACTTAAGTTCAAGTTAGGATCACCTTGAACTAAAGTCAGCCCCTCTGACCACTTAACCACGGGGATAAGCGAAGTGACCTCCTATTACATTGTCAAGGTTGGTACATGTAAGATATCGTTGATAGTTGTGTACCTCAAAATATAATTTAATTTGTCATTTCTTTCATGGACGTGTGATATCATACCCGTATTTATGCTCTCGCAGACTAAACTTCAAGTTTGTTTGGTCTGGTTTTTCGTTAATGGAAAGATTGGGGTTCAAATCCGGACCGGGTGTACTGAAGGTGTTTTTTCCTTAACGTTTTCCCACTCTCTCTTCCCACAAAAGCGAGTTTTTTTTTTAAACTCTATTTTATTCACCCCCTTACACATTGGTGTGATTAAGTATGGATATTCCGGACGGGTAGTGAGACGTGCTACAAAATAAATAGCCTGATCAAATAAGTACGTTTATAGTATAATATTTAAATGCTCCACCGATTCTAAGTTTGCCTTGCTGCTAGTCTTAATAACTACAGTTATGCATTACGGGTTGCGTGAGAATACTGCAGGCGTTTCTCTATTAGTCATCCTGGTACGTGTGCGAAGTCCAATTTTAAAGATTAGAAACTCAGCTTGCAATGGTGTAAACCAAAATGTTAATTTTTTGTGTGTAAATATGGCCTATACAATCAGATATTTCAAATATGTTCATAATTTATTGACACTTTTTTCTTTATTTGAAATGTTTCGAAGATGTGAAGGTGTGTGTTTAAGACAAAGCAAAGGAGATTAGACCTTTGATTTAGAAATTTCCAAGCTTTGCAAACCCCTAGTAAATAAGTCATTCTTGTAAATTACGTAGCTTGAAACATTTAAATGGAAATAAGTAAAATATCAAAAAAATTAAAACCAAAAAACAGTACAGAGAAGTGCGTCATTTTAATAACCCATCATCATTATCATCATCATCAGCAGCAGCAATCGTTTCCATCCTGTGGACGGGTCAGTTTAGAAAAATGCGTCTATCTTATTCCATTCTTCCTCCTTTAATTTCTTCCATTCTTCTTCTCTTCCTTGAAAACATTCTCTTATCTGCTCCTCACATCTCTTTCTTGACATCCCTTGAGGTCTAGTCCCTACATACTTCACTTTCAACATTTTCTTTAGCATCCATTCCTTCTCCATCCTCATTACATGACCTTACCATCTCAGTCTTGCTTCATCTACCATCTCATGTACTCCCTGTACCCCCACTCTTTCCCGGATAAATTCATGTTATTCATGATATGTTATCAACAGATAACATGCTTCTCACCTTCATTCTGATAGCCTTCTACCTAATGAATCTCTTCTCTAATTGATTTATGCATATTTTTTCCAAATAATTAGAATAAATAAATATTTTATTTTTCTCTGAGTACTCGTTTGGGCTATATACTCGCATTGAATAAGCCAGTAAATATAGAGCTTTACAGGAAACGTACCCGGATTTGCGTGTAGGGAGCGTGGGGAACCATTTAGGTAAAGCCAGCCTTAATAGAGGAGAGCGGGGTCAATTGTAGCACGGTGCAGATGTCTTGTGCTGCTATCAGGTGTCAGTTTTTTGAAGGTGTCATTTTATTCTTTAATACTGTTATATCTATCCAACCTATAAAAGTTTGGTATATACCACAGGAATCTATTAATTTCGATATCTTTTGAGATAGATTGGCCTAGTTTTAATAAAAGAGGCTAGGAGCTTTACGTGGTTAAACAATATGGCGTCACTCTCTGGCAATTGCAACAGCTAAAGTTGGGGCGATTGTAACACTGTTACAACTGCCCCTAAACATCTACCACTAAAAGTACTCACACAAATAATTATGTAAACATTCAGAATTGTTAAATTCTGTTTGTTTCAGAATGGTTCGGGACCGACCAAGAGTTTCGAAAAGGGGCCCCAACACAAAATGTTATAGAAGCGGCAGCAAAATTAGTAATAGAGAAAACTTTTCAATAAGAGCCGCAGCAAAAGCATACCATATTTGTCGTGTGACATTAACCCATTTTGTCAAGAAAAAAAGGGAAAATATCAATATCATAATGGGGTACAGACAACACAACAAAATTTTCTCTTCATAAATGGAGGCTCAATTGTCTGAGTACATTAATACATGTGCGAATATTTTTTATGGTCTCACTCCAAAGGATGTTTGGCAGTTAGCGTACCAATATGCTCAACGAAATGGGTGTAGGTTTCCTGAGACCTGTGTGGATCGTCAAATGGTAGGAGATGACTTGTTCACAGCGTGTATCAAACGAAATAGTAATTTATCTATTAGAACTCCAGAGTCAACGTCACTAGCACTTGATATGAATTTCAACAGAAAAAATGTAAGTAAATTCTTTGACAACTTGTACAAAGTTTTGGATCAGCATAGGTTTGAACCTCAAGATATATATATATNTATATATATATATATATATAAGGTTGATGAAACCGGGATAGCAACGGTACTAAAACCTGATAAAATAGTCGCACCAAAGGGAAGCAAACAAGTTGGAGGAATCAATTCTCATGAACGGAGAACTTTGGTAACTTTGTGCTTAGCTGTCAGTGCAATAAGTAACAGCATTCCACCGATGTTCTTATTCCTGAGAAAGAACTTTTATGATCATTTTATCGAATGTGGTCCAACAGGAAGGATTGGGGCTGCTAATGGTTCCGGTTGGATGCAAACAACAGAATTTTTGAAATTCCTGGAGCATTTTAAAAAACATGCCAAGCCCACTCTTAAGATGAAGGTGTTGCTCATTGTAAACAACCATGGTTCACACATACAAATTCCAGGCATAGATTTTTGTCGAGAAAATGGAATTTTACTCCTTTCATTTTCACCACACACGCCCCATAAGACCCAACCCATGGAAAGAAGTGTTTAAGGTCCTTTAAAAAGTATTTTAACACATTTGCTGATGATTCGAGGAAAAAAAACCTATATTCACATGCCTGTCTATAATATACCGGGAATCACCACCAAATCTCTACCATTAGCACTACCTCCAACTAACATTCAAGCAGGATTTAATTATACAGGAATATTTACTTTCAACCATTTCATTTTTGAAGATCATGAGTTTGCTCCTGCCAGCGTTACTGACCAGCCTAATACTACAGCTAGACCTATAGAATGACCCTATGATGAAGCCAGACGACCCTCAGATGAAGCATCTACTCGAGATGAAAATAAACTAGACCAAGGACTCCGAGAACAGGAAAGACCTAACCATGATACAGTACAAGACTGTGAATTGGTTCAGCCTATTCCATCAACTTCAACAGCTGTTTCTCCGATTGAGATCCGGTCATTACCTCTTGCAAAATCTCAAGAATCAAAGACGTCTCGAAGGAGAACAAAGAAAGGTGCTATTTGGACAGACACTCCTGAAAAACAAAAACTTTCAGAAGAGAAAAAATTTGAAAAAGATAAAGGAAAGAAACGATTATTTAACAAAAAAGAAAGGCCAGCTATAAATAAAAAATAAAAAGGAGGACATAACCAGTTATGACGAAGAAGAATGCTTCGAAAAATGGCTGAGTTGTCTAACGTGCAAAAAATTGTCTCATGAAAAGTGCACCAAAGGAGACTTATTATATGTTTGTCATAAATGTGAGTCAGATTAAGTCTAAGATAGCCAAGATAAAAACATTATGTCAGTTATTCAATGAATCTGAAATATCACAATTTTTTATATACACTTCTTTTTATATAAAAATTTTGACCTTGCGACAATAATCAGCCTATTGTATGGATGTAAAAGATAAGAAGTGATATTTTATTTTCTAAAGAAGTAAGCCCAAATTATTTCAAGACTTTGAATTTTATTAGTCCTTTAGTAATAAATTAACATATATATAGTTTTACGATTCAATTTATTATTTAGTAATACACTTTTTTCAATAACAACAAAATAAGTTGAATTTTTATAATATCTAACCAAATATATATTTTTATTGCAAAAATGGGAAGTATCTGGATATGTTACATTTGCCCCTATTAACGGGGCGAATGTAACATTTGTAAAAAAACATTCAAAAAATAGTTAATCTATATACATTTATTAACAGATAGATTGTATATAGAGGATATAAATAAGGATATATTAAAGTGTTTTTTGTAAATTTACAGGGTCAAAGTATGAATAATATGTAAACTTGATCAAAATGTATCAAATATGTTACAATTGACCCCGCTCTCCCCTACCCTCGAACGGGATTCAAACCCCGATCTCTCCATCACCACAATCCTGTGCAACGTGAGAGATACACATGCAACCACCGATGCGGGTAGTAAATTATATTATTATCGCAAGTATTTGCGACAGTTAACTAATCAGAAACAAATTGATGTTAATAAATAAAGTCATAACGTTTTGTAACTTATTTATAGGTCACACGCTACTAAAACGGTATACAAATTTTAAAAACTCGTTCATATGAAAGGCCAAATAAATCATCTAAAAACAAGTTGTATTAATTAATATTATAATATCAAGCTGGACAACCACGATCCCATATTTCTAAATATAGTAATAGTAAAGCAACCACTAAGTGTATATTTGTGCTAATAACACGTGGGCACATGTATAGCTCAAGGATTTCCGGGTGTGCCAAAGCACGAGAGTGTGTTGGGCTTCTTTTTAAATGTTGCCTCCGCCCTTGGTCCAAGGTTTCCAACGCAGAGGTAAGCGAGCAATCGTTGAGTGGGATTCTTCCAGCCTGTGAAAATAATCTCCAAGCACTGTACACTGGTGACTCTCAAGCGATCCATGTTTCATTATTCACTACCACCCACAAAAATAATTAAAGTCAAGTTAACGCTACAGCCCCATATGGTGGCGACTCTCAAACGATCCACATTCCATCATTCAATACCACACACATAACTAATTTAATAAAATGATTTGTATTGAAGAGTGAGTGTAGATGAGCGTAGGTGCACCCACAATTACTTGAAGATTAAGTAGGAAAACCACAGTGATTAGTGGTATGTGGGGAATAATCGACAGTGCACTTTGTTAGTAGAAAAAGGTAAAGGTACCATGAACAAACTTATTTAACAACTTTAAAAAAGTTACTAAATCTACTTTCATTATCGCATGTATCAATATTACAATGTTTTATGGCTGTCACGTTTAGCAAATATTATTAATGATAGTAAAATAATTGAGATAATTTAGCTACATTACATCTATGTTTAGAGTAAAATAAATATTTTTATTATTCTAAAACCCACCTTTTTACCGCGATTTGATTATACCAGATAATCTAAATTTATATATTGGCTAGAACATTTAATATTGACATAATGTTGACCTTTTTTTTTCACTCGACGTTTAGACACAACATAGGATCAGTGAGTGCTATGGGCGATTCTATCACTAGGAAGAGAATTACGATGGTTTGTGTGCCGCCACTCTAACGTGCACGCGCGAACCCCACATGGACAACTCAGTACCGTACTAGCTGGACATTCAAGGGGCGGAGGTCACGGAGACTGGCCAGGCGTGCGCAAAGTTCAGTCAAACAGGCGGGACGACCTCTTTGATGCATCTCGATGTGATGAAATGATACGAAAATACTTGTAGTAATAAATAACTTGGTTAGATTTAAGTGCAGGAATGTAGAAATTTGTTGTTATTGTATATCTCAAAGAATTGTGGAGATATGATCAAACTTTAATATACATATATATATATATGTATATATCCACCCTTTGAATCATCTTCTAGGAAATACTAGATGCGCCATTTGGTTTATAATGACATTGCTTGGATACGAATTTTAATCAAAATTATTAGAACCAATTTCGGGAAAATCGACTTTTTTTTATCTTTTATATATAAAGTTACGTGCTTGCCTAGCTCAAATTTAAACCACACCGAATTTAGTGTTTGTTCTATATTATTTGTATAATTTTCGAGCTCTTCCATTTCCCGGGTTTCAATTTTGCAATTCAGACGTCATTCAGCTCTCCGATAAGCTCTGTCGACTTGAATGACGAACTTACATTTTATATCACAACATAAACCTTGAGTAGACACCCCTATCATTACCCAATTACTACTTCTTCATTTTTAAATTCAAGGAGCAGACCTTAATGGCTGTTTGGGATGATTTTTATACCCGCCTGACAAATTTCAATCTTCTACTAAAAAAGTATCCCAGCACCATCGATAAATGAGTAATAATTTTTTTTAAGCGTTATGATTTATGAACCTTGCACACGATCCGGTCCACTTGTGACCTCTTTGCTCATTATTACAAAACTCAAGTCTTGCGAAGAAGGAGACATAACCTAGAACACAAAGTGATGTCGAATATTGTCAATGATTGGTCGACTCAGGCAGACTCAGAGGAAGAAATACAGAGAGAGGAGGGACACGGGGGCGTCTGTAGGAGGTGTCGAAATTTCTTTGAGTCTATGTGGAGGTGTCTTTCCGGCAGGAGGACCACGGAGGGACGAGTTGTGGCGTTAAGAAGCAACGTACCAGTGGGCCGTCAGGCTCTGCCTCTGCGCACGTCCATACTCAGGGTGGTAGAGGTCCCTAGACTACACAGGCCTGTACAGCGGCCCAGGAATGTCCCTGACACCTCCAACATGTTGGCGCTCGCAGCGGCGCTGAAGCATATAGAAAGTCCCCCTACGGCTGGTGACAGCACTAACGTCAGTGGTACAGAGAACCCTGGAGAAAGGAGCATTGCGGTTAGTATGAGCAAGAAATGACATTTTTGCGTAACGTTTTAATAGGAAACATTTCCGCAGTGGAGGTCCCCTTGCTATACCTATCTCAGAGCTATGCCATGCAAATTGAATAGGGTAGGTAAGCGTTAGGTGTGGCAAGGAGATAGGTATGGTTTATTTCTAGCTTTATAAGAATCTGGGTTTAGGGAGGCTATCACATAAACAAACTAATTACTAAGACATCAAAATATTGTTTGTTGGGGGACAAGTAAGAGGGGGCAAAATTGGATGTCGAATACTTAAGCAACCATATCATTATTTAAACAATTATTGTCTTTAAGATGATACAATAAAAATAAATTAGGAAAATAATGGCAATTAGAGATGAACAATGTTTTAGTAAAATTCCAAGATCATAGAATCTAATGGGAAAATCTTTGATTATATTAGGTATAATTTTTATCATATTTGGCCTCCAGAAAACCCAATGCTAGTCGCTCATTCAAACACCAAGCGTTGTAGATTCGTTTCATGGGTGTAAGTATAGAACTGGAACCGCGGTTATTGCCTTATTGTAACTCATTTGATAATAATAATATTCCTGTGTTAACGCTTATATAATACATTAAACTGAATTTTACACTTTACTATGGAAATATATCGATTGCATTCGTTTACCTCCTTGTGGTAGTGTCACGGGCAAAGGTACACAGGCCGGCAAGGCAGTATCTATACTAGGGATACTGGTTTGTAGGAACAGTGCAGGGTAAGACTGACAAACAGTTGTATTTATGGTACACTGGATAAAATGTGCCAACACCTATTGATACAGCATTCTTACCGTAAGCAACGAATACTAGCATGGGTGCAGGTATGGTCAAGGCTAGTAATCTGGTCTACTCTTTAAAATTACTAAAAGCATCTTTGAAAATACCCGCCTCGGTGGCGTAGTTGGCTAACGCGCTAGTCGTGTTGAGCTCGACCGCCGAGGACGGGGAGATCGAGGTTCGAATCTCGGTCGAGTGAACTGGGGGTGGTTTTTCCTAAATTGTTTTCCACTCTCCCTCCACGCAAATGCGGGTTCACTTCCTCTAAATTCAACCCTCCCAATTCCTAATCCATTAGTGTAATTAGTACTTAAGCGTATAACCCGAACGGGTAGTAAGACGCGGTGCTAAATATTATTATTATCATCTTTAAAAATTCTAGCCTCGGATGACCGAAGCTATGTTGGGCAGCGGAGGTTAAAACTGAGTGGAAAAACTCATACGGATAGAGTCAGTAATGAATGAGTGCTGGAGGAGTGCAGTTTGAAAGGGAATCCAATAGATCAACGTGAAAGAAGTGTCTTAAGTTGGTTTGGGCATGTGGAGAGGATTAGTGTGCACCGAGTGACAGAGTAGATGTATGAAGGTGAAGTGTGTGAATCAAAAGGAAAGGGTATGGCATGTAAGACGCGGCTAAATGTGGTAAACGAATATGTGAAAAAGAAAAATATTAAGAGTTTTAAGAATAAAAGAGCGGTGCGTGGATGTTGTTGAAGCGATGGGAGTATGCAAGGATAGGAAAGAGAATAGAAAGTTAGTGAGGATGAATTAAGTACTGAGTTGTTTTTTGAACTATTCGTACAGTTTCTTGCATAACCCTTAAGTTAACGACATGATTAGTTATGTATGTGTGTTGTTGTTTTTTAGAAAAATATTATTTAACCTAACATTTTCCCTCTCACGTCTCTATTATGAAGAAAAACTTGTGTTTTTGTGCATTTTACTACTCCTCTAGTTTACTCTCATATTTACATTAATGTGGTAGAAATGAGGAAGGTGGAATTTAGACTAAATTTAATTGAATTTGCGTGGAGAGAGGAAAAACAAACCATTTATAATAAAAATGCACTCCACTGAATCCAGCTGGGATTCCAACCCAAACATCTCCATCGTCGTTAAATCAAACGTGATGAAAATGACGCCTTTTACCATGTGTCCACCGATGTTGATCAAACTTCTTACTTTATCTAATGCAATGTATCAATGCGTATCAAAGTGATGTTTGAGGGTAGTAGATCTAACAAAACTTTAATATTATCAGTGTCATGGAATGTTGCCAGGGTAAGAATAGCTTGCTAATTGATATTGTGATATGTTTCCCCCCACTCTTTTCCCACTGTACCAATCACCCATACAACGTACCTTACATTTGGGAAATGTATTGTGATAGCAAATAATAGGTATAGTTCAAACGAATCATGCTCACCCTGGTAACATTATACAACATACCACTGTTGTACCCAATAAAAATCAGGAGATTTTCATGAAACGTGCATTTGTTTTTCCGTAGTACGTTCAACACCATGATTGATCACAACACATGTTAATGTATTGTGAGTGATTAGTAGGGTAACTTCAGAAGTTTAATTCTCATATGCACGGAGAAAATATGAAAAAAACCCACATGGGTGGGGGGGGG
>CABFWB010003189.1:44294-85040 GCA_902151455.1 Timema bartmani | reverse complement strand
AACAAGAGCCAATGTTCCTCAGCTATCTGCCATTTCTGAGCTGCAAGCAGACAGTTGGAACATTAGCCAATGTTCCTCAGTTCTCAGCCAGTTTAGTTTGTAACAATAATTTAGTTGGTGGGAGTAGGGCTTTAATTGTTTGATTTTAAAATAAAGCATTAACATATTCAAGTTATTTAGATAATATTATTTAACTAAAACAAAAAAACTTTTTATTTTACAAATATTCAATGTTTCTTAAAATTAATAATTCGCAATAAGTTACAAAAATTGTAGTTCACAAAAGATCTAACAACAAAATAAATGGAGACTGTATTACACTATGTGGCGATCTGGCTGTGTTGTACAACTAGCAGGCTGGCGGTGTTGTATAACTAGCAAGCTGGCGGTGTTGTACAACTAGCAGGTTGGTTGTGTTGTACAATTAGCAGACTGGCTGTGTTCTATAACTAGCAGGCTGGCGGTGTTGTACAACTAGCAGGTTGGTTGTGTTGTACAATTAGCAGACTGGCTGTGTTCTATAACTAGCAGACTGGCTGTGTTGTACAACTAGCAGGCTGGTTGTGTTGTACAATTAGCAGGGAGATTATAAAGCTCTTGCTCCTTGTTAGAATATTTGATATATTGGTCCTTAAATTGCATATACTGTGGTTGCGCCTGCACGAGCCACACAGGCAACCCGCACCACATCAGCAGCAAAAACAGCAATCAGCATATAAGATGGTGGCTTAGGGGCGCTATCACTCATAACAATATTGCCCTGGTGCGAAGTTAGTCTGAAGGAACAGGTTGATGAGGGTGAAAGTTACAGAACTCGCTTGGACAAAGATGATATGAGAGTCCATTACGGAGCTAGTCAGGAGTGAGAACAGCTCCTCCAAGCTCTGATAGTATGGCTGGATAAGATGGAATGGTCTTATTGTCCAACTTGTACCACGGGTTGCCGCAACAGGGGCAGGATCACTTGTCTTGTTCCTCCGTGGGTCTCTTTCGACCCCCGTTCCTTGTCTTGTAGGAGGCGCTCGACTTGGGCTTGGCGGGCGGATTCTCCAGGGCTGCCAACTGCTCGTCTGTTAATATCCCCTTGTACCAGTCCACACTGTAACAACACACAGTCATAAAGACCAGGGCTGCCAACTGCTCATCTGTTAATATCAATATCCCCTTGTACTGTAACAACACAGCTTAGAGGCAGAAGTCTATGAAGGAATCAGTATGGATTAGAACCCAAAGTAAGCCTACACTATTTTATCAGTACAGTCCGGGAACTTCTGGATGGCACCTTTTATTAAGTTTGTGTGTCAGTTTATGTTTAACATGAATGTAAGACTGTATTGGACAGTCTACCGGAGCTACCATGATGTGTTGAACAGATATAATCAGTGAAGAGTGGAAGACCAACCAATCGTCCGAAAGATACCTCTGCAAAGTGACATCAGGACGAAGATATCCCGGAGGAGGAAGTAAAATGTGCATCACTCACCACTCAGGTACGTTCCTGGGCCAATCGCAGGTCCCCTTGACCTCGTTGAACACCTGCCCCATCTTGCAGCCACTGCGCCGTGGGATCTCGCCGTTGATGCATACGTAGAAGAACTGGCAGTCCTCAGGGTCGGCGTACCTAGGGTGCGTCCCTGCCTCTGCCATGTCCACCTTGGGGCAACTGAAGTTGAACACATCTGGAACAATACAGGGACCACATCAGTCAGCTGGTAGAACTGGTGGACCCCTACTAACAGGGACCAGGGTCGACACACACGTACAGCTCAATTGATACGATTTATTGAAGTATACTAATAGTGATGTGTTGCTTTGATAAGGAACATTTTGAAGTGAACCTGGTCAACTTTGAGAGGAGGAAAGACTTGAACTGTGTGATCCACCGCATGATTCATCGACAGTTACCTGTGTTCATGGTGGATGATTGGAGACAGGGACAGGACACCACAGGATTACAGGAACAGGACACTACAGGTTGACAGGGACAAGACTCTACAGGACGACAGGGCCAGGACACCACAGGATGACAGGGACAGGACTCTACAGGATGACAGGGACAGGACTCTACAGGAAGACAGAGACAGGACTCGACAGAGACAGGACTCTACAGGTTGACAGGGACAAGACTCTACAGGGTGACAGGGACAGGACACTACAGGAAGACAGGGATAGGACTCTACATGATGACAGGGACAGGACACTACAGAATGACAGGGACAGGACTCCACATGATGACAAAGACAGGACTTGACAGAATGACAGGGACAGGACTCCACATGGATGACAAAAACAGGACACTACAGAATGACAGGGACAGGACTCTACAAGATGACAGGGACAGGACACTACAGGATGACAGGGACAGGACACTACAGGATGACAGGGACAAGACTCTACAGGAAGACAGAGACAGGACTCGACAGAGACATGACTCGACAGAGACATGACTCAACAGAGACAGGACTCGACAGAGACATGACTCGACAGAGACAGGACTCTACAGGATGACAGGGACAGGACTCTACAGGAATACAGGGACAGGACTCTACGTGATGACAGGGACAGGACACTACAGAATGACAGGGACAGGACTCCACAGGATGACAAAGTCAGGACTTGACAGAATGACAGGGACAGGACACTACAGAATGACAGGGACAGGACTTGACAGAATGACAGGGACCAGGACACTACAGAATGACAGGGACAGGACTCCACATGGATGACAAAAACAGGACACTACAGAATGACAGGGACAGGACTCTACAAGATGACAGGGACAGGACACTACAGGATGACAAAGACAGGAATCAACAGAATGACAGGGACAGGACTCTAAAGAATGACAGGGACAGGACACCACAGGATGACAAAGACAGGACTCGTGTTGGAGGTGGTACCTTTCGAAGAGCACCCCTTCTTCTTGGCCTCGTCGGGCCATGTGCATATCCCTGTCTTGTCGTTGTAGACCAGCCCGTCCGGACACGTGATCATGTTGAACTTGCCATCCACGCAGAAGTAGAACTTGTCGCAGATATCAACGTCTTGATGAGCGAAGTAGCCGTTCTTCCGAGGACAGTTGAGGGTCGGCTGAGGTTCCTCTGAGGAACAAATGAGGAAATATTACCCATATCATGACACACATTTACTGTCATACAAGTAAGTACCTACTCGCTGTTAGAATTGAGGCACTCACGTCTCTCAGGCCTCTGTGGACAGTATATATTGAAGGAGGCACTAATACTATTGAGACACTACCAATATTGAGGCACTCACGTCTCTCAGACCTCTGTGGACAGTCTATATTGAAGGAGGCACTACTATTGAGACACTACCAATATTGAGACACTACCAATATTGAGGCACTCACGTCTCTCAGACCTTTGTGGACAGTCTATATTGAAGGAGGCACTACTATTGAGACACTATCAATATTGAGGCACTCACGTCTCTCAGGCCTCTGTGAACAGTCGATGTTGAAGGGCAGGTCACACTTCTCGTACTCTGAGCTGAAGTCATTGAAGACCATCCCGTCAGGACAAAGCTTCTCGGTAATGGCTCCGTCCAAGCACTCATAGTACTTGTCGCACTGGAAGGCGTCGGCGAAGTACCCATTGGGCTCCGGGCACTGGTCCGTCGTGTCGGCGTCATCCTCTGGGCTAAGCGTTGTCGTCCTGGGCTGCTGTTTCCTTGTAGAGTGTTGCTTGCGAGTGGAGGACTGGCACAGTGCCAGGCCTGGCAGAAACAACCACAATGTTAGCAACAAGACTGACAACAGTCACCCACTGCCAGTGTTATTGTATGACAGGAATCCTCCACTGCCAGTGTTATTGTATGGCAACAATCCTCTACTGCCAATGTTATTGTATGACAACAATCCTCTACTGCCAGTGTTATTGTATGGCAACAATCCTCCACTGCCAGTGTTATTGTATGACAACAATCATCTACTGCCAATGTTATTGTATGACAACAATCACCCACTGCCAGTGTTATTGTATGACAACAATCCCCCACTGCAAGTGTTATTGAATGACAGCAATCATCTACTGCCAGTGTTATTGTACGGCAACAATCCCCCACTGCCAGTGTTATTGTATGACAACAATCCTCCACTGCCATTGTTATTGTATGACAACAATCCTCCACTGCCATTGTTATTGTATGACAACAATCCTCCCCTACCAGTGTTATTGTATGGCAACAATCCTTCCCTGCCAGTGTTATTGTATGGCAACAATCCTCCACTGCCAGTATTATTGTATGGCAACAATCCCCCACTGCCAGTGTTATTGTATGGCAACAATCCCCCACTGCCTCCCTACATCCAGCTCTAACCCACCTGGTCCTGTGCTAGTGTCCTCACATCCCAGCTCTAACCCACCTGGTCCTGTGCTAGTGTCCCTATATCCCAGCTCTATACCACCTGGTCCTGTGCTAATGTCCCTACATCCCAACTCTAATCCACTTGGTCCTGTGCTAGTGTACCTACATCCCTGTGATGTTAGACCCATTCAGAAGGAACAGAGCTCTCAAGTATTTGGTGGACCCTGTGAGGAGTAAACAACACTTTCTTGTTTAAAGCAGCTTTCTAATAACTGGCTGATTGCAAGACCTCTCCTACTGGTCTTCTGTGACGACATGGAGGTATAGAACCGATAGAACATCAACATTGGAGCTGTAGAGATGAAATAGAACATCAACATTGGAGCTGTAGAGATGAGGTACTAAACCATCCTTGTAGGTCTATTAAATGTGCAATCAACAGAAATGGTGAGTAATTACCTCCCTGACCAGTCCATGATTGGAGCCAACCACTCCGAAGGTTGCCCTGAGGTAACAGCTATCACTCTGATCTGTTCTCAGAGGGAATTCTGGGTAATATTCTCCAGGACAAGATACCGGTAATTACTGGACAGTAAGACAGTGTGCTACAGGGCGGGCCAGGAAGTAACCACTCCAAGGTCTTTGATTCGATTTGTTCACAATGTCACTTCAGATGGGTTCAGATCTAATTACGTCACCTGTTGGTTGAACATTACCTTGAGCTTTAAATCCTCTCATTAAAGAAGTGAAACGTTTAACCGATATTTCCAATCGACACGAAATGTTGTCAAAGAGTTTGAATGGCTCTAGGAGGTGGGTTTTAAGAATTACAAGAAACATATCCACACAAAGATGGAGGGAGGACAATTTGTTAGTTCAAACATATCCACAGAAAGATGGAGGGAAGGAGGACAATTGATAGTACAAACATATCCACAGAAATATGGAGGGAAGGAGGACAATTGTTAGTACAAACATATCTTGCTGCGATCAAAATGGATATTGGATTAATAGTGTAGGAGCTACATCAGTGATATTGATACTATTTCTCGTACACAGTACAGTCCATGGGTGCTAGTGTTGGTTGTTAGTGTTCAGTCTAGTGCTAGTGTTGGTTGTTAGTGTTCAGTCTAGTGCTAGTGTTGGTTGTTAGTGTTCAGCCTAGTGCTAGTGTTGGTTGTTAGTGTTCAGTCTAGTGCTAGTGTTGGTTATTAGTGTTCAGTCTAGTGCTAGTGTTGGTTGTTAGTGTTCAGTCTAGTGCTAGTGTTGGTTTCCTCTCCAGTATGTTATTATAAAATCTTGTATACATGAAAGCCCGTTCCCATCTCAGTGTACTGTAAAACCAGCAACGAGCTTTTCAAATTTTGAGAGCGTTGAGGGAATCTTCTTCAGCGGGGAGTTATACAAGTTATTATACCCTGGAGGTCCGTGTATGTGTCCCTTGCCAGTGTATGTGTCCCTTGTCAGTGTATTTGTCCCTGATGCCAATGTATGTGTCCCTTGTCAGTGAATTTGTCCCTGATGCCAATGTATGTGTCCCTGATGCAAATGTATTTGTCCCTGATGCCAGTGTCTGTGTCCCTTGTCAGTGTATTTGTCCCTGATGCCAGTGTATTTGTCCCTGATGCCAATGTATTTGTCCCTGATGCCAGTGTATGTGTCCCTTGCCAGTGTATGTGTTCCTTGCCAGTGTATTTGTCCCTGATGCCAGTGTCTGTTGTCCCTGATGCCAGTGTATGTGTCCCTGATGCCAATGTATTTGTCCCTGATGCCAATGTATGTATACCTTGTCAGTGTATTTGTCCCTGATGCCAGTGTCCGGGACACACTGTCTCCAACTTTCTCCTAGTTTGGACTGTCAACAAAACTTGTCCCACTTTACAAAGATGCTCGTTCCAAGCTCACAGATATTGTGCAACACTTTCTAATCACCCTCGGTCCGTGTAAAACAAACTCAAGTGCAAGTTAAGGTCGGGGTTTGTATCCAGGTACTAATCATCCTCCTAGCCCAACACCGACTAACCTAATTGACTGTACATTCTTCCTCGGGCCCATTTGACAGAGGCTGCCAAAATGTCCCTGGCTGATGGTACTGAGAGAACAAGATGGCCGCCGTGCACTCACCTAGACATGCGCAGAGCACTGCGAGTGGGAGGTGAGACTTGAGACCTATCATGGCTGAAGTCTTGCGGGACACTGGAGGAACCGGCGACCTTGTGGGAACTCTTATACTAGAGCCGACACAACCGTTACCTGGGCCTCTCGCAAGGACGACCACTTCCTTTGGCAGAGACGGGGCAGTGCTCTGACCCGGGGGACCGTGGTTACATTCCCTTTAGAGATACATCTCCTTGTGTTTGTTAGAGTCGCTGATAGCAGGTCCTGACAAACAACTCCTTGTATCAGTCACTGATAGCCAATTCTGACAAACAACTCCTTGTATCAATCCCTGATAGCAGGTCCTGACAAACAACTTCCTTGTATCAGTCACTGATAGAAAGTCCTGACAAACAACTCCTTTTATCAGTCACTGATAGCAGATCCTGACAAACAACTTATTGTGTCAGTCACTGATAGCAGGTCTTCTCCTGACAAACAACTCCTGATTACAGTCACTGATAGCAGGTCTTCTCCTGACAAACAACTCATTGTATCAGTCACTGATAGCAGATCCTGACAAACAACTTCCTTGTATCAGTCACTGATAGAAAGTCCTGACAAACAACTCCTTTTATCAGTCACTGATAGCAGATCCTGACAAACAACTCCTTGTATCAGTCGCTGATAGCAGGTCTTATCCTGACAAATAACTACTTGTATTAGTCGCTGATAGCAGGTCCTGACAAACAACTCCTTGTATCAGTCACTGATAGCAGGTCCTGACAAACAGCTCCTTGTATCAGTCACTGAAAGCAGGTCCTGACAAACAACTTCTTGTATCAGTCACTGATAGCAGGTCCTGACAAACAACTCCTTGTGTCAGTCACTGATAGCAGGTCCTGACAAACAACTCTTTGTATCAGTCACTGATAGCAGATCCTGACAAACAACTTATTGTATCAATCACTGATAGCAGGTCCTGACAAACAACTCCTTATATCAGTCACTGATAGCAGATCCTGACAAACAACTCCTTGTATCAGTCGTTGATAGCAAGTCTTCTTCTGACAAACAACTCCTTGTATCAGTCACTGATAGCAGGTCTTGACAAACAACTTATTGTGTCAGTCACTGATATCAGGTCTTCTTCTGATCAAACAACTCCTTGTGTCAGTCACTGATAGCAGGTCCTGACAAACAACTTATTGTGTCAGACACTGATAGCAGGTCTTCTCCTGACAAACAACTCCTTGTGTCAGTCACTGATAGCATGTCCTGACAAACAACTTCTTGTGTTATTCACTGATAGCAGGTCCTGACAAACAACTCCTTGTATCAGTCACTGATAGCAGGTCTTCTCCTGACAAACAACTCCTTGTATCAATCCCTGATAGCAGGTCCTGACAAACAACTCCTTATATCAGTCACTGATAGCAGATCCTGACAAACCACTTATTGTGTCAGTCACTTGATAGCAGGTCTTCTCCTGACAAACAACTCCTTGTTACAGTCACTGATAGCAGGTCTTCTCATGACAAACAACTCCTTGTATCAGTCACTGATAGCAGATCCTGACAAACAACTCCTTGTATCAGTCCCTGATAGCAGGTCTTATCCTGACAAACAACTACTTGTATCAGTCGCTGATAGCAGGTCCTGACAAACAACTCATTGTGTCAGTCACTGATATCAGGTCCTGATCAAACAACTCCTTGTGTCAGTCACTGATAGCAGGTCCTGACAAACAACTTATTGTGTCAGACACTGATAGCAGGTCTTCTTCTGACAAACAACTCCTTGTATCAGTCACTGATAGCAGGTCCTGACAAACAACTCCTTGTACCTGTCACTGATAGCAGGTCCTGACAAACAACTCCTTGTATCAGTCACTGATAACAGGTCCTGACAAACAACTCCTTGTATCAGTCACTGATAGTAGGTCCTGACAAACAACTCCTTGTATCAGTCGCTGATAGCAGGTCCTCTCCTGACAAACAACTCCATGTATCAGTCACTGATAGCAGGTCTTCTCCTGACAAACAACTCATGTTGCTTCTCAAAGGGAACCAAATATTATGACGTATCTTGAATTAATTATTTGTACATTAATTAGTTCTTATTATGATTACTTGTTGACACCGTCCAGTAGTGAATGTTGGAGGAACATGAGATGCTATGTCAGAGAAACCACTTCCCTCATCAGTCTGGTTTATTTGTCATCTAGTGCATTCATTACAATGACTTCAGTGGAGGATAAAACTTAAAATATGACATGATCAAACGACAAACAATATAGTATAAAGTAGTGGACTGCACATAAAACAGACATAATAGATCGCTGATTGTGGAGCACTTCGTTCTGAGAGAATGGTCGCGTAGAATGAGGCACGTGATGATCCATTAATTAGCGCCTGGCACAATACCAGCATTAGAACTAACAATTGGCCATTGAGCACTCGAGTCACTAACACACAGGTCAGAGGTTTGAATCAAGGATGGGGCTGTTTGAGAGTCACTGAGTGTCTGCTGAGCAGTTAGGGTATAGTCTACCTCCCATTGTTCATCTCCAGGTCAGGGCTGTTTGAGAGTCACTGAGTGTCTGCTGAGCAGTTAGGGTAAGTCTGCCTTCCATTGTTCATCTCCAGGTCGATGTTTCTCTCGAGGTCCAGGCTAGTTGGGAGCTGAGGGTGAAAGTTTGGTCCCGTCTCACGTAGTGCGGGTCTCTGCTTTAGCTCGGGAACACTTGCACGATATGCTCTAGGAGAGAGATGCGTCTATACAAGTGGTTCTCAACCAGGGCTCCAAGAGATACTTCACAAGGCTCCAAGAAATACTTCACAGGGCTCCAAGAAATACTTCACAGAGATCCACGGTATACTTCACAAGGTTCTACGGTATACTTCACAAGGTTCCAAGAGATAATTTACAGGGCTCCATGTGTATACTTCACAAGGTTCCAAGATATACTTCACAGGGTTCCACGGTGTACTTCACAAGGCTCCAAGAGATACTTCACAGGGCTCCAAGATATACTTCACAGAGATCCACGGTATACTTCACAAGGTTCCAAGATATACTTCACAATGTTCTACGGTATACTTCACAAGGTTCCAAGAGATAATTTACAGGGCTTCATGTGTATACTTCACAAGGTTCCAAGATATACTTCACAGGGTTCCACGGTGTACTTCACAAGGCTCCAAGAGATACTTCACAGGTCTCCAATATATACTTCACAGTGCTCCAAGATATACTTCACAAGGCTCCAAGAGATACTTCACAGGGCTCCACGATATACTTCACAAGGTTCCAAGATATACTTCACAGGGCTCCAAGATATACTTCACAAGGCTCCAAGAGATACTTCACAGGGCTCCAAGAGATACTTCACAGGGCTCAAAGAAATACTTCACAAGGCTCCAAGAGATACTTCACAGGGCTCCACGATATACTTCACAAGGTTCCAAGATATATTTCACAAGGCTCCAAGAGATACTTCACAGAGATCCACGGTATACTTCATAAGGTTCCAAGATATACTTAACAAGGTTCTACGGTATTACTTCACAAGGTTCCAAGAGATAATTTACAGGGCTCCATGGTATACTTCACAAGGTTCCAAGATATACTTCACAGGGTTCCACGGTATACTTCACAAGGCTCCAAGAGATACTTTACAGGGTCCCAAGAAATACTTCACAGAACTCCAGGAGATACTTCACAGGATTCTGCAAACATTTCAGACTTGTATAAGAATTATATAAACTTCGGGTGCGCTTGGCGAAAATTCATCTAAAAATACAATAAATAGGGCAAAGCTCAAACTTTACGTTGAAGACCTGCCTTTAATTGATTTTGCCATGTTTAATTTTTATCTTTGGTTTTGTAATGGGGTATTATTATAAGAGCTTTCAAATAATACAATAAAATGTATGTATTCACTCATACATACCTAATCACACCGTTCACTAATGGGCTAGGCTTAAACTGTGCATATAATTTTTATTTTTACTTCGTACTTAATCCATCGTCACTAACTTTCTCCACACTTCCCTATCCTTGCATACTTCCTTCACTTCAACAACATCCATACATTGGCTCATACATGCTCTTTTATTCTTAAAACTCTTATTGTTTCTCTTTCACATTCGACTAGCACATTTAGCCACGTCTTACATGGCTTGCCTCTTCCTTTTGGTCCACACACTCTACCTTCATATATTTGCTTCATCACCTGACCCACACTCATCCTCTCAACATTCCCAAACCAACTTAAGACACTTCTTTCACATTGGATTCCCTTTCAACCCTCACTCCTTCAGCACTCCTTCATTACTGACTCAGTCCATACGAGTTTCTCCACATACATTTCTTAGGTATCTCATTCCAGCTACATTCACCTTGCTCTTGTGTTTCTCCTGACAAACCCACGCTTCACATCCATACAAAAATGTTGACGCAGCTTTGCCATTCTTTAACACTTTCATATCTAATTATTTAACTAATCATAACATTTTTCACATTTTCTGCTTCTTTATCTATGTTTACGCCATTCACTTGCTCAAAATACTCCCTCCGTCACTCTCGTATACTGTTTTTATCTCAGATCATCTTACCACGTTCATTTTGAATGCTATAGCTCTTTCCTTGCACTCCTTGTTTCGTTCCCTTTACCCACTTCCTGAACTCTTCCCCACACACTCCTCAACCATTCCACGTTCCAATCGTCCATGTCCTTGCCAGCTTGTCAACAGATGGGTCCTTCATATTTAATCTCAGCTGCCCATCATAGCTTCGGTCATCCGGAGCTAGTGTTATACAGTTTCTTTTAGTAATCAGTTTAGGGTGGACCAGGTTACTAGCCTTGATTGAAACTGCACCCATAGCAGTATCCACTGATTACGGTAAGGACGCTGTATTGATCTGTGTTGGCACATTTTAGCCAGTATATCCCAAGTAAAGTCTTACCCTGAGCACTGTTCCTACAAACCAGGATCCCTACTATAGACTGGCCAGTATACCACGAGGAGGTGAGGCGGTGCAACGACGCGCCAGGACACGTATGTAGTCAAACAATAATAATTATCTGCATTCTGCCCCGATTAGTTATTTCATCAAATTAGATTTTAATTTATGGTAGGTTTATGGTATGGTGTTCAGCAAAAAGTCTCCCTTCCAGGCGGTAGATTAAAAATCTTCCTGGAAGCAAATGTATATCCAGAATAAGAAACAAGGAACAGTTTATTTTGAATGCAAGTTAATGTTGTCCAGGAGCAGAGTGGAGTGTTTATACTCTTCAGCGTGTAAGGCTACTGTTTTGGAGCACTCTAAAATATTCAATAAGTCATGGATGAAGTGTAATTTTCTTTAAAGTGCTATAGGTAAATTATCCTTTTAATACTTCATCCATGGAAAATTACGCGTTTTCAGAAATAATGTCAATGTAATACGCTTTAAACTTTTTTTTATGAACTCCGTAGTATTGAAAAAATCTTATGACGCTGGCTCCCTATACCCAATAGGAAGCCAGCCTTCACAACATCGTATTCCCAGGAGTTTTTCTATTAGTTGGTTTTGATACTGTTGACAAGGGGTCCAAGAGGCAAGGGGTAGGTCATATATAAGCCGCTTGTGTGTATGAACATGCATAGTGCCAATAGCTTAAATCCATAGAGTACACAGAAAATGTTAGCGAATAAAATTACAGAAAATAATCCGTAGTTCAACGAAAATTGTATCATTTTTTATAATATCTTCGTACCAAAGGTGTAATCGTCTTAATAAACCGAGTGCAACATCAAAAGTCTTGTTTACTCAATATCGTTATTAATAGTGTTCAATCACAGGGCATTATCACGATTGCAATCTGCACCGCTTTAATTAGTGCTAGATCACGGGGCAAATATCAGCTAATTAAACGGTAACAATTTTAATTGGCGCTCGATCACGGGGATATAAATACCAATATTAAACCGTATCATTTTAATTGATGCTAGTCGTGGAATAAACAATCCATAGCATTATAAATTGGCGCCCAACGTGGGTCAATTATATCACAATAAATACCGTATCGTTATAAATTTGCGTCCAACGTGGGGCTATAAATACCAATATTAAACCGTATCATTTTAATTGGTGCTAGTTGTGGGATAAACAATCCATAGCATTATAAGAGGAATATAGGAATTGTTATCAGTAGATAAAGAAGATGCCTCGAGAGTGAAATGTTCATTTTATTCCCTCTCTTTCTATTTCTTTCACTCCGTTTACTTTGAAAGGTAGCAAGCAAGCTTACCTTACCTTGTTACACCATGGTTTATCTTGTAGCATAGGGCCATAGCATAGTCCGTCAAGCTGGGACTGCTACTTCTCAGGGTAGATTGAGTGTGCATTGTAGGCTAAGTGTGATAAGAGTGATTAGTGCATCAAGTTAATATGCAACCCACTTTGCAAAATAGTTTCAAATCCACTAAGGTGACCTCGTTAACCAAAATATATTTTAAGCTTTGTGGTTTTTAATGGATAATTGAAATAACAAAAATGACTCATTTTCAACATTTTAGGCAAATTATTCAAACTGTTGGATCAACACGAGCTCCTGTATCAGACACTGAGAGTAGTACTCAGAGTGACTCGTCCAACAAGATGATGCACTCTAGAGTGCAGTGGAGTGTCCTTCCTGGTGAGTAGTCATTGCTTCTGGTCGCACTGTTCCCTATTGTTCCGACTAAGCAATGAAACACGAGTCTCGTATTTTTCCAGCGGTAAATCTGTAGGATTCATGCTCTCGAGCCGCACGCAATGTATTGTGGAAAATGTCCGGCGGTCACAAGTACATCATTAGCTGCGAATACTGTATACCTTGAACTTTTTATTAATGGACATTTGGAGACTCCTTTACAAAATACAAACATATTTCTTTGCGGTCAACACTGATATGTCCTTTCTTAAAAAAAATTTAGGTATACTATATAATCCGTGTGTTCCAGTGTTGGTGTGTTCTGTCCTAATGTCCTGCTCATCTGACGATCTTTACAACAGAACATTGAGAGCCGTCGCTGAGGGCCGATTTGCCACAAACATCTACCAGGTACCTTGCTGTGTTCTGTCAGTCATCTACCAGGTACCTTGCAGTGTTTTGTCAGGCATCTATCAGGTACCTTGCTGTGTTCTGTCAGGCATCTACCAGGTACCTTGCTGTGTTCTGTCAGGCATCTACCAGGTACCTTGCTGTGTTATGTCAGACATCTACCAGGTACCTTGCTGTGTTCTGTCAATCATCTACCAGGTACCTTTCTGTGTTCTGTCAGATATCTACCAGGTACCTTGCTGTGTTCTGCCAGACATCTACCAGATACCTTGTTGTGTTCTGTCAATCATCTACCAGGTACCTTGCTGTGTTCTGTCAGACATCTACCAGATACCTTGCTGTGTTATGTCAGACATCTACCAGGTACCTTGCTGTGTTCTGTCAGGCGTCTACAGCTGGCTATATTCTAATGAAGGTAAGTTCTGTGATTGCAGATATTGAGGAAACAGTCGGTAGGTAACCTGATGGTCTCCCCCCTCAGTCTCAAACTGGGTCTAGCCATGCTCTACTTGGGAGCCCGAGGAAGTACAGAGGAGCAGATCAGGCACGTCCTGCACTTGCCACACGACAATTACCTGGCCAAGATGGGCTTTAGGTCCATGGTGAAGCTCCTAGAGGCGACAAAAAGACAGGTAGGCTACTCACAGGAACTGCTCTGGCGTCATATTGACCTGGTAGAGGCTTAGAGCCTCTCTGCTGTGACTGGGGAGGAGGGAGGTGAAGTCTTGATTTAGTCGAGGTTTGTCTGCAGGGAAACACAACATTGAGGCTCGCCACTCGGCTCTACATAGAGCAGAGACACGTCATTAGCCAGAGGTTCAAGGCCAGAGCACACAAATACTTCTTGTCAGACGTGGTCCACGCTGACTTCAGACACCATCCCGAGGACACCAGGAGGAACATCAATTACTGGGTTCAAAACCAGACTAGGAACACCATACAGGACCTACTGTCTCCAGGTGCGTGGTTTACAAAAACTTGTGGTCTCTAGGTGTCTGGTCTATAAGGACTTGTCTCCAGGTGCATGGTCTGCCCGGATCTGAGGCACTTGTCAAGGAGTTAAGGAGTCAGAGAATAGTTTGTTCATTATTTGGAGTTCAAGTAGAACTAGACCACAAGGTTAGTATCACTGTCTTTATCTGCAGGGACAATCGACTCCAGCTCAGAAATGATACTGGTGAACACATTGTACATGAAGGCGGCTTGGAAGACCCCCTTCCCACAAGAACTGACCTCCAAGGAACTGTTCCATGTCAGCAGTGACGTCACTAAACAAGTTGATATGATGAAGTGCCCGGATAGAGAGTTCCACTATGCGAACTTCAAGAACCTGGACGCCAGGGTGTTGGAGGTTCCTTATCTGGTAAAGTATTATTTCCTTTGTGAAATGAAGTCTGTCAACTCCACAAGTTAGTGTTGGGTGTGTCCTGTGACAGGACCCTGCCCTGAGTCTGGTGGTCATGCTACCCAACAAGATGGACGGTCTTTCCACGCTGGAAGACAAGCTGAGCATAGTCGATCTCGGGAAGATTGAGTGTCGCAAGAGGGACGTTATTGAAGTGTGGCTGCCCAGGTTTACAATTCAACAAGCGGTAGACTTCACCGACGTTCTAATCAAGGTGCGTGAGGGACACGGTTCTGCAATACACACCCTAGTGCTTAGATTAAAACTCAGGTACTACAATGCATAGGATTGCTTGCTAAGGGGTTATCCCTAGTCCAGTAATGATAGGTTACCTACTTTTAAAGTTGTATGAATTTATATTATTTAACTCTAAGTTTAGAAACTGAACATTGACTATACCATTAAATGAATAAACAAGCCAAAATGTCCAAAGTGACTATACCAGATAATAGACTAACCTTGCTGTGGTCCCTTGAGTCTGTTAGTTTTCCCCCTTTTAACGGTCATCCGTGGTATTTGTCGATTAGCTGGGTGTGGTCGATTTGTTCGACGCCGCAGTCAACCTCACCCGTATCTCTCCTTCTAGTCCCATTATGGGTCATGTGGTACAGAAGAGCTTCATTCATATTGATGAAGAGGGCACATCTGCTGCAGCAGCCACAGGTCAGTACCAATCAGCTATGTAACTATTGGTAGGGATGATTGATAAAACATATTTTTAGTTATTCACTATTACAACTATTATATATTTTTCTAAAAGTGAATTTTCTAACATTTTATTTATTCCCCGTATGATTCAAAAATTAGGATAATACTTTCGTCAGGAAGTCAGACACTTTTGAAAACGGAAGACTATATATAAGATGAGAAATGTACCCTTACTTTATATTATATACCAGGGGTTCTTAAACTGGGTCCATGGACTCCTAAGGTGTCCATGGATGGGCTTCAAGGGGTTCGTGAAACGAAGACAAATAATTAGAAACTGCAGATTAAAGCTTGGATTCAATTACAAAATGTCCTGTTTCTTCAACTTGTTTATCACTTGGTGACATCAACACCAAAAATAAAAATATATAGAATGTCAAAGATGACATGCGCGCTGCACTGTTGAAGACTACTCCACAATTTCAAATTCTTTATCAACCAAAACAACAGCAACCTTTTCATTGACTTTTTACTTTAGAACTGTTTCTAAAGCTCACTTTGAAGTTACACACTTTGAATTTATTTCTCTTTTCTTCATGAAGCTACCATTCATTTTTGCATAAAAAGGAAAAGTGAGAGATATAATTCGTCGTAAAGATTGTTTTTATATTATGCCCGTGTGAATGTAATAGATTTATACTGCAATAAAGTAAACTATCAAATTGCACTATAGTTACGTAAATCCTTTTTCTGTTTTCAGTAAAAAAAAATTGTAGTTTAATCTTTTTGAAAAGTTTGATTATTGGTTAAAAAATTAAAAACTTCCGGTTACAAAAAAAAATATTAAATTTTACTAGCGGTTGCACATATTCAAGTCATCGCATTGCTATTAAAGTCCTCATTTGTACATTTTGACCAGTAAAAAGGTCGATATTGGGTTTACACTTTTGTATTAAAGAGATAGTAAGCAAAATTTTCTGAGTGTGTATTTACGTCCATTTTTATGGGAAGGCGGTCCATGGCCTTTTTCAGATTCTCATAGGGGTCCGTAACCCAAAAAAGATTAAGAACCACTGCTATAGACTAAGCCATCAGGTAACAATCTTACCTTGCTTGGTTCCACTATGGTGTAGCTTATAAGATAGGGTCATTGGGTAATCAGTCAAGGTAAGACCGCTACCTTTCAGGGTAAATGGAATGTACATTTAGTTAAACTGGTGAGTGTCAAATAAATTATCAAAAAAAGCTATTTTTAAGATGGTGTTGATTCCTGATCCAAATTAATGTAAACATCAAATATAAATTAGTTTAATATAATCACCATAACCCGAGCATGTAAAAAGAGTATATTCTAAAAATTACTACCGGGAAAGAAAGGGGAAACACTTTTTCTATTTAACAATTTTAATTTAAGAAGTCATTATTCGTGTGAGTGCAAATATCACATGATTTGGTGGAAATGGTGGTCTTAGGGTAGAGTGCTCACCTCGATGTTCGTGGGTTCAAACCCAGCCAAGCTCAACGGATTTTTCTTGAATGATAAAAATCCGTAGCACAACTTCCTACGGAGGGGAGGTAAAGCCGTCAGTACCATGTCTATTATGGCATGTAAAGAACCCTGGAAGGTATGTGAGAATACCTTTCCCAGCAAAATTGGTAGGCCCTTTCGCTCTCGCTCATTGAAATTCTCGTGTTCTGATATAATCAGTTGGTTTGGAAAGTGCACGTTAAATACCTCAAATAAATATAAATAAACCAATAAAAAACATCGGAACTGTTTATATTAGTAATTTTAATCAAATGTTATATAAATTAAATAAGTATAAATAAAAGTAATGTTAGTAAAGATAACACTAATATTGGCAATCCTAATTAATCAAAACAATATTTTGTCTTGTTCCGGACTTCAACCAGCAAAATTAATTTTACACGCAATAATTATGAAATAAGAAACATTCAAATGATTCAAAATTAAATTTACCATTGAAAACACATCTTCTAAAATACTCTAACAAGTATATTTTTCTTCCATTTATATAATCAGCTAAAATTATCTCCATATTTGCGTTGTGGACTGATATAGTAAAGCAAAAACTGCGGATTTTAAAAAAATACTATAATGTGTTGTTAATTCAATTAGAAAAAAACCTTCACCCATTCGTTAGAACAGTGAAAAATTATAACTCCCCTTGATGCTGTATATAAATATAAATTATTCAAAATTAAGATTAAGTTTTGCTCATACAATGTTTTTGTCAGTTTTTCAAATAAGAATATATTTGAAATAACTGTGAGGATGTTCCAGCCGGCCTGGTATTGGAAAGTCTCGTCATGGCAGAGAAAGTGTTCAAGGCCGATCATCCCTTTCTGTTCTTCATAAGAGAGAACAACTCCAGAGCCATCTTGTTTCTGGGGCGGTATACTAACATAGACTGACCCAACGCCAGCTAGATACTGTGCACTGCGGTCTAGGTTTTGATTTATATTTTAATGTGTTCTCAGAAAATACTTGTTAAATTATTATATAGTCAAAATAAAATATCTACCCAATTTTAAAAACATTCAATTTAAAAACTATAGTATATAATCAAATTTTTTTTAAATGTATAAATAAGATAAAAATAAAAATTAACAAATCACATATTTTGTATGTTTTAAGACTTAACTAAAATAATATTGTATTTGACTACTTTGAGTATATTTAGATAATGAATAGTACCTAGTAATATCTTATGAAACACTGTTTGTTTCATGAACTTTTAAAACACTTTCCTATTATTATTGGGACAATGAAAAATTCTAAACAAGTAAATATTCTAGCTTTGATAAATTTTGGAAGTACTAAATTTACATTAAAAGAATTTCATACTAATTATGGATTATGTGAATTACAGTTTTAATAAATTTTGTTAGTCTTTAAATAATATAGTATAAAACCCTAACCCTGGCTTCTGTTAAATAAGATGGTGGTAAATACAAATATGTTAAGCAAGGGTAGGAGGATATACTACATTGTTAAAAATAGAGAAAAATACAAGTTAACAAAAAAGTTTAATTGATATCAAAATAAAAGAGAATAGCTAGCTAGATATTCACAAATATGAGGGCATTCCACACTTTCCATATTTAATGTTAGGCGTAAACAATGTAACAAGAAACATTTTTACCAAATTGCCGTGTTTGGTGTGAGGCACCTTAAATTAACACTTAACCAAGACAACAATGCTTGGGTTGAAGATTGAATAACGTGTGACTCCTTAAAGAAGGACATTCTCACTTTCTAAAACGAAAGTGTACAAAACAGATAACGATGGCAGCTCTAATCAGAAGGATTAAATTAATCTATGGCTAAGCAACAATATACTACCCTACTTCAGCCATACGGCTGTTAGCCTCAAATATGATAAGTATGGTCAAATAATGACGTTGAACAACTTTTAAAACCAGGGAGTCCGTATTTAACTAAAGACTGATAACAGCCAAAGACCCAATTAGTTCATACAGTAACGCCATGGATTAACCTAATCTCTCATTTTTGCCAAACTAAAGGTTAAATCATTAGAGACGTGGTCACATAGAACAGGGCAGTGGACTGTCACCCAAAAAATTAAGACTAGTCATAATTATGAACATAGTTTAACAATAAATAAGTATGGTCATAAGGACTACACTCTGTTTAAAATTGATGAGTTAATACTATTCAAATACAAGCATACCAGCTTTTATTTCTTCACTGTGCTGTTATTTATTTTATCAGCCATTAAACTAGTATATATTACTGATTGAATTTTGCCTAATAACTACCGAAATTAATTAATCACTTTGGAGATCACCAACACACGGACAAACATTAAAAGTCTGTTAAACTCAACTAAAAAAAACCCACGCATGTGCAATAACACAATAGACCAGAGACAGGACAACAATTACATATATCTCAACATAGTCAAGAACTAAATAATGTCAACAAAAATAAACAGACTCTGTCAGAGAGTATACTACTACACTTAACAAACATTGAAGCTTCTCATATGAAGAAGACCAAAAACTTCAAGTCCGTAACAGACTATAAATATAACTTTAACGGATTTTACATGACTTTCTGCTGTGAGATGGAGATACCAATGAAACGAACATCTTGACCGCTGCTTGTAGGTTAAGTTGAGCTGGAAGCCTCTTGGATGCTCGTGTAACGAGTTGTTGAAATGGAATACAATAATAGTACGAGAGGCGCCGCATTATATATGAAATGGATCTGACGTCAAAGGAGAGGAGAAGAAGGAAGGCTTACTCAAGCATGATAAAATAATCTAGAAGCACAAACCACAGTTGGCCGGAGTCCAAGGACGCGCACAGATCGCTCATTTTGTTTTGCTGTGCCAGTTGACTAGATGAGACTGCCACGTCCGCTTTTTCTTTTTGGTCATCCAGCTTGTCAGGATTTTAGTGACCCAGTATGCAACAACCACACAGTGAGTTAATATACTGCCATTTATTTTAGTTTCGTTTACTTTTGTATGTACGGGCTAAATTAGCTTAGCCCGTTACAAGTATAGTAATTTACATACACATAAACGATCAAATAAATTAATCGGGTCTTCTATTCACTGAACAGTATTTAAAGAACGCTTACCGATTACGATAGGTGGCTAATGATTTTTTACTATATTTTTTGTGAACACACTATTAGGTATAGTATTATGCTACCGATTTTGGAGAAATAGTCGTGAACTAGCTATATTTAAATAAGACTGGGCTTATATACATGCATAACGCATATCTAACAGTGAATAGTACAGAACGTATAGTATACAGTTCATAATAAGAATACAATAATTTGTAATTAGATGTAATTATTGAAGTTTTACTTAAATCGATTGCTTTATTCATAAAAATTGGTCTAACCCTCTTGCTATACTAGGTAATGTCTTTAAAAAAATACTTCAATTAAGGGTTCACTCAAAAAACAACATTCATTAAACTATATTTATTTTGGAAAATAAAAATTAACTTAAGTTAAGTGGAGCTTTTACTATTAACATATTTGATTTTAATTTGGTTCTAATCTTATTACTGTCGTGAATATGATGGTATATCTACTCTTCTAAGGGCGTAGAAAGCTAATTTTTCTACGAAGGGGTCCACTAGAAAATGTTACGATAGCGTTAGCCAATAAAAGTTACTATGCGTACATATGGACCCCCCCCCCCTTATGGGGGTCCATCAAATTCTGGAAGACTCTGGAACCCCCACCCTAGACCTACACTTTGCCTACTTCTCAATAACAATATCTAAAATGTAATATTTAATCTATATTTTCTATCAGATTTACAATCGTAGCCATTCAGGCTAAAATAGTGATAAACACCATTTAAATTTAAAATAAAATGACTGTGAAATTATTTAGTAAATATGATCAAAAGTTTTAATATTTTATAGTAAGACTTTTTAGTGATTTTTTTTACATTACATATAATAGAAACTGATTTAGCAAACAAAACAACATAAAATAGCTTACAATGTCCTAATGTATCACGTTTATATATTATGTGTAGGAGAAAAAGAGATACCCAAAAGTGTATTTATCTCTTACGCAAAAATATACAGATAACTTCTAGAAAATTTCATTTACATAATTATTCCTGTCAAGTTATTATATAGAAGTCACTGCACTACACACAAAAACGCGCACACATGTTTAGTAATTATAATTTCCTTTAAAGAAAAAATAAATGTAATTAAGAAATAAACCAAATTTAAACTTTGTAAGGGACTTTTGCATTTGCCGTGTTGGTTTATTGGATAAGTGGAGGTTTTTCTGGACGCTCCTGCCATCTGTGGGAACATTCACGAGGTTTGTATGGGAGTGAAAAAACTCTGTAAACGAGCACATAATCGCTAGTGATGCAGAAAACTACCTACTGTAACAAGTTACAAATAACAGTTCAATCAAATGGCATAATACTCACCCTCCAGCCCAGTTGGACTCCAACTTCTTCACGCCTGGCCGTAACCTCCCTCTAAAACATTATCTAACTGACTGAAAGGAGGTGTGAGCCAGCTGCCTGCAAATGAAATAGGCCACGCCCAAGAAAAACAAGTGAAGGTGGCTCCACGTACTTAATTATTTCTTCCGCCTAGACTGTTCTAGCTTATCATACTAGTTCACGGAATGCTCACAATTATTTCCACGCGCTTCTCCTCCTCTTCTCTTCCACTCCCTTAGCCCTTTTTCCCTCCCCTACTCTCTGTGGATATATGATCTTGTGTAGTCGCTATATATGGCGGTGTTATGTTTGTATCAGTACTCATTGTATCGTTTGGCTTAGCATGGGGTGAGCGACGCTGTATAAGCTAAGGCTTAGCTTCCGTTTTTCAAAATTCCCTTTTGGCTAATTTATGGAATCTATGCATAATTATTTATTTGGGCTTGTAAATTTAAATCTCTGAAATAGAATGGGAGTGTTTTCTTTTATAAGCGGGCTAATGTGTAGCCAGTTTCTATTAATATTTTGTCTATTGGGGAAACTTAATTTTTTCCACAATCTTAAAGTAACTTCTGTTTTGCCGCTTGGTGGCTAGCGTTTTATTGCGCCCCCACGTAGGCTATATTAATTATTGGCGTAGTTTACCGAGTAATTAATCCTTGGTAGAATCAAATTTAATTACTTTAAATTACATTTTACTCTTATGAGGAAACAGAGCACTTATATATTTACTATTTGGCCTTTCATATTTAATTACTTTCAATTACATTTTGCTGTTAGGAGGAGACAGAGCGCTCATATATTTAGTATTGTTATTAACAAATTTAATTACTTTCAGATTCATTTTGTTTGTATGAAAAGACAGAGCACTTATATATTTAGTATTGTGCTTTTCAAATTTAATTGCTTTAAATTATATTTTGCTATCATGAGAAGGCAGAGCACTTAAATATGTATTAGTATACTTTATAAATTTAGTCACTTTAAATTACATTTTGTTGTTATGAAGACAATAAATTTTAGTATTGAATCATGTGACCTTTGTTGCATTAGACTATGTTATGATGTTGCGAGATATTACCAAAGATCTACCATTATGTTTCGTAATTTCTCTTACATTATAGTGCGCATAATCGCTGCAAGAGGGCAGGGCTCTTAATAATTTATTATATTTAATAATCTCAAGAACTTCAATTATTTTATAGTGCATATGGTCGCCACAAATTGGCGGCGTTGTTAAAGTTTAATATTTTACTGCGTTATCCTTGAGACCTTTTGAAGGTACATATAAATGTCACCAAGTGGCAGGACATTTATGATTTGAGTTACTTCGAATCCTAACTTTTGAGAAGTGCCTTTGTTGTTTACCTTTTTGGGTGAAATTTATCATTATTTCTCTTGAAAGGCACAAGGTGGCGGGTCTCTAGCCTCTATGCACATATGGTTATTGTTAAAAATATATATATTGATTCATTGTTTCTTCAATAAAATTATTGTTCTCTTGTGACTCCTTGACTATTATTTCTCTAAAGGGGAGGGGGGTACACTACAATGGTTTTAGCTTGGAGTATCCATATTTTTCTTGAGTAATAAGCTCTGTGGGTAGGGCCACGCAAGAAATATGTACGGAAGGATTTACTCGGGTAGTAGAGTCAATAAAAGTTACTAACAATATCAATCCACCATGTTTGAAAATATAGTGTTGGTTTGTTTGTTTTATAAATTGAACAGTTTATTATTTAATTTTATGTAAATACCTAAATAATATTTTTGTTTTGCGTTTACCAAATAATTTTTGATTTAATTTATATTTTAAAATGTTCAATAACCACGTATTTTTTAATGACGGCAACAGCTTTTGGCGTCAACATAGAAAAGGAAACCACGAGATTGAGGGCAGTCGGCCAGGATCGTAGATCGAGAAAGGTGGTTGAGGATGTCCACCACCGGTTTCTGTCCCACAGGATATTAAATTTCTACTATTTGTTATTGTATATAGTAATTTAGATATATTTGGCCATTACAAAGTGAATTCTGTGAGTTCGTGTTTAGAAGAGTGTTAATATAGCCAGTCGGTGGCAACTCGTTCAATTGTGTGAAATTGTGAGCAGTCTAGTCGGCCTCACCGCGTGGGTAAAGGTGAGCGCATTCGTATAATTTACTGAAAATAATTTTATAAGTTTGTGTCCTCCTACCTGGATAAGAGGTGAATGTGAGGAAGTGCAGATTAAAGAAGCTAACAATGCTAATAATAGTGGTAAGGCGTATGATAGTAACGGTGCCTGTTATCCCCTCTTGTTTTCCATGTCAGCCCAGTGACACAGTGGGAGGACGAGTAACTGTGCCATTCTCCCCATCCTCTGCCCCATTTATCGTGGTGGCCCAGTACGTTGCAACTCCCCCAACTAACAATCCTAAAATATCCCGGCCAGCTCACTCAACTCCACCAGCTGACCAGAAGTATCGATGAGCTGAGTCTAGCCCCACAAGAGATATATCTGAACACAACTGAATGAACTGCCCCAAGGTAAGCTTGGTGTCTTTCAGGACTAGCTTTTTGAGTTCGTTAAGTGGATCGTTAATGAAGGGACCAAAACTTTAAACTTCTTAATTTGAATTTAACATTTTTGAAGAATAAGAACTAAAACATAATCATAATATTCCATTGTAATGCAAATATGGAAAAATAAACCATTTGGTTTGGTATGATTTGGTCTATTAAGTCAAATATTGGTTTTTAAAAGTAAATTTTAGATTAGTTACAATGACTTGCTGATAAATGACACTTATGTAGTACATAGTTAGTATAAAGCTGTATCATAATGGCTGTCGTGACCAAGATTATTTTTGATAGGCGAGCCTTGATAAAAGATTTAGACATGTGGCAGGCCCTTAGAGTAAGTAAGCATCTCCGATTTATATTAGCTTTATTATTTTTCTTTAAACTGTTAGTCACAATGACTCGTTTCCATGGTAACACTTAAATTGTTACACATATTTTTGTAGAAGATAGTCTTAGAAAAATCAATTCATAAACATTATTTAAATAGTGTTAAAGAGTTAATTAATAATTCTGTAAATATGTCACTTAACAAGAATAGTGATGAAGATGACGATGATCACTCGTTAAAAATGAGGGTAACTTAAACTTTATGTATTGGAATGAAGTAACATTCTTCTCAAAATAGTTAATTGGCAGCAAACAACCTACAGTAGGCCTACAAAGAATGCTATTAAAACCAGCCTTAATTACATATTTCTTAATGTGCCTTTTATGACATGTCCGTTCTTAATGACCTGATGGTCTGAGCAAAATGTAGCACTTGTGAATCTTGGTTGGTTCTGTGATGTGAAAGTAGACGAAGTAGCAGTTCACAATATTATTTATTTAACTAAAGAAACACGATATTATTTATTTAACTAAAGGAACTACCTATTACAATGGCATTTTAATTAATATAATGATTTTAACTATCAAATCAAGCATATAGTCTACAATCCAAACGACTAGTAAGACGCGGGGATTAAAAAACCTATCATATCTATATTTTGGAGAAAGGGAGTATGTTATACTGATACCTAAGTCAAAAATGTGGAGACAGGAGTTAAATAGTTGTCCAATAATATATTATTTAACTAAATAATGCTTTGAGTGAGGATGTAAAACGAGAAATCTGTACATAGCAGATAGAATATACTTGTGGATATTTTCTGAAGGAGCTGTATAGTAGATAGAATATACTTGTGGATATTCTCTGAATGAGCTGTATAGTATGCTGTTTTGTGGGGTTCCCCATAATGTATTTTTTATTAACTGGCACAGTTCCAAACTTTCACTTTAAAAACCTGGGACATTTTAAAAATTAAGGAAAACCAAATAAAATTCTATCATAAGCTTTAAGATATATGTGTCACTTTAAGATTATTATTATCATTCCACTTTGAAAAATAATTATAAATCACAAACCTAGGCCTACTTAATTAGAAAAATTGCACCTTTAAAAAATATACAATAGTTTTGTTAAGTTTGCATTTTAGAAAGATTTATCAGAATATTTATCAGATTTATGGACCAGTTCAAGCAGTTTTTTTTCTTCCGATATTTGGATGGCTGTTTTGCAGTCCATGGACTTATAGCTGTGGTTATGCACCGCCGTGTGATTTGCGAAGGCTGCTTCCTGTGCTGCCGGTGATAACTGTTTTTCCATTTCCCTTTGGGTTTTCGAATTTTAGGAAATTACTTACACTGCTGTTGGAAGCCTGAATTTGAACAGCACCTTTATGTTTTATCGTCTTCAGGTGGTTGACTACGTCTGAAAGACCACCGTGTGAAATGCAACATGTTGCATGAAGTACATTCCACATTGTCATCCATACTTTTAACGGAGGGAAATTATCTTCTAATATTATCACTAACTTGTACTGCACTTACGTTTCGGCATTATGCGGGTGGAAAAAAGGTAAAAATTATAATATTCTACAAACACTAGCAACCACTGTTATGTATGTAACCGGAAATTGATAAAGTAACATACTGCCAACAGAAGCATGGAGAAATAAGAGAGCATCACTATGAGTATTGCCAACATTGTAATAGAAATTGGTTAACAGTGTTACATGGTTATACTAAAACACAGAATAAAATCTGTTACCCACAGATTTTTTTTTTCAGGAAGGACACTTAAAAAGAGGGACATTTGGAATAAAGTTGGGACACTGAGACATTTTATCAAAAAATGGGACTGTCCCGGTAAAAATGGGAACCCTATGTTAGTGTAACATAATAAGTTACCTAGTGATAATTTCTCTGACACTAAAGAAGCCATGTTGTTTGGGGCGTAAAAATAAATATTGAAGTAAAAAAAGTCTGGGTAGTTTACAGTACACTAATTCCTCAAATAATTTACTAAGTTTACAGTATATAATAGTAAAATAGGCCTACAATTTACTGAATCATTCTAATCAGTATTTGTACATATCGTTACAACATCAGCAATTCCCCAGCTGTCCGGAACAACTCCAAAAGTTGGTCATTTATACAACTAGAGGGGCTGCACACCTTTTACAAACAATAGAGGGATTTCATCCAGCCCACAACCTTTCTTGACCTGCTTCAGTGGCCACATGGTCTAAAGTGTCACTCTCGTGTTAGACTAGACTGCAGTTGACGGGGAGATCAGGGTTTAAATCCCGGCCGGGTGTACTAAGAGTGGTTTTTACTCTCTCCCTCCACACAAATGTGGGTACACTTTCTATGAATTACACCTTTCTCATCAGTGTAATTACCTAGTACATATGCGTATAACCTGAACAAGTAGTTACACACAGTGCTAAAAATAAAATATTTTTTCTTGATGCACTCTAAACTTATTTTTAAATATTTTAATTAAGTATAATTTTAGTGTTTGTGAATAAAAAAGTTTATTAGGCCTTTCTCGTAACTTTCTCGTACCTATCTCGACCCAGGCTTATCTGCCATTGAACCTTGCGTCCTGAACATCCGTGCTCTACTACAGGGGTTTCCAACTTAGGGCTCCAAGGGCCACAGTAGTATCTACGAGTCTAGTAGCGGGCCGCATCATAATCGGCTAAGGGGTGGAGGGAAATAGAACTCAACGCAGATACACAGGTTATTATAAAAAATTAAGTTTATTACTGAATTAACATTGGTTGGAGCTTTCATGGATTTTCCCCCCATAAGTCAAAACTTTACATTTCTCGGCTAAAAACATCAATTTTACTTCAGTAAATTACGTTTCCAAGAAACTTGGTGGGCTGTGGAAAAAAAGGCATTACAGGGCGACAGTTGGAAACCCCTGCTTTCCTACATTGATCACCTTTTTATCAAAATATTAAATTACTTATTTTCAACCAAATATTATTACTGTATTGTCTCTTGGCTATTAATAAATAGGATTTAAAATGCTTATAAATAATGTCTTCACGTTTTTTAGAGTAAACTAAGCTGGTTGTAAGTTAGTGTGCTGGAGTAAGCCCAGACTACTGCACACAATCACACAGTTAGTGTGCCCAGACTACTGCACACAATCACACAGTTAGTGTGCACAGGCTACTGCACACAATGTCGCTGTTGCTATTTCACTTTTATGTTACTCGTATCTATCCGTATTAACCAAACAATAGTTGGCCATCTAGCTGCACCTGTGGACAAGCCGCCCAAGGCATCAGACTCGCATTGCACATGGCGGCTGTTGATGAAGAGGTTGGGGTTTGAACCCGGTCAGGTGCACTTGAGGTGGTTGTCCAAATGGTATTTATTGCCATGGATTTCTAATCCTCTCTCCACACAAGTAAGGTTCACTTCCTCTAAATTAGCCTCATCATCCTTACCCCCTATATTGAGGTATTGATAACCAAACATATCAAGAAGAAGAGAGAGCACTAGCACTGATAATAACCATAGCCTGTTCTTGCTGTCCTAGTTGTCAGGCTCACTGCGATATGACGAGATGGTGGGGCCGGAGGAGGGGAGGAGCCCTACTCCTGATAGTAACACGGAGAGACGAGGGTTCAGCTTCCAGCAACTGTCACCAGGGGAACTAGACTACGGAGATCAGGTAGTTGTATGCTCATGTGAGTCAGGTTTATCATGTGTGCTCATGTGAGTCAGGCTTGTAGGTGAGCAGTGTTTCTGTAATGAACACTTGACGATGTGTTCCCCAGGCCAAGGCAGGGACCTCGACCAGCCTGACTGTGGGGTCCCAACGCGCTCTGTCCCGCATGTCTGCCCGCCGACCTCCTGTCCTGCACAGCTCCGACAACAGCGAGGACGATGATGAGGATGAGGAGGATGAACTGGATGTTCAGGTGGCGGCCGTTGAGGGGTGGGTGGATGTGTTTGGTTCATAGAGCGTGTGCGTACTCTCCATGCTGATGTAGGTGCGCAGGGGCCTCTCACTGTTACTGTATTTTCTTGCTGCCCACAGTTCGTACGATCCTTCAGAGTTCGACCACCTTCAGGTGTCACCAGAAATCAGAGAACTCTTCCAGCACATCACACGGTGAGTGACAGCGAGTGATTGTGAACCAACTAAAACATAAGTTAAATTATTCTTGCATAGATTTACACCCTAGAAAAATATTTAGTCCTTATAAGGGAATGAAAGATAATGGAGAATGAAGGATAATGGAGTGTAGAGGGTGTTACATAATGACGAGTTACATACCCTGTAATCACCACGAGACATTGTCAGGGTAATCAAATCTCGTAGATTACGGTGGGCAGGACATGTAGTGTGAATGGGAGAGTCTAGGACCGTGTTCAGAGTATTGACTGGTAAGTTCAATGGGAAGAGACCATTGGGAAGACTTGGACACAGATAGGAGAGTAACATTAAAATGGAGCGGAAAGAGATAGGATGTAATGAGGTGGACTGGATAGAATTAGCTCAAGATAGGGATAGGGTGTACTGGATAAAACTAGCTCAAGATAGACATACTTTAGTAAGTGTGGTAGTAAACTTTAGAGTCCCTAATGTCATACAGTGAGTCAGTGAAGTGTAACTGGACTAAGCTAACATTACACAATCTCAGGATCTGACATCGAGAGAGGAAATCAATCACAAGTAATGAACAACACATTCTCCATTCCAGCCTATTTCAACTGAACATAATTATGTTTCTAGACCAGCTCAACACAAATACAATAATTATTAACACTCTCCTTATAGCCACAGGTTTTCTTGTGAAAATCCACACTCAATTTATATCTAGTTTTCTTTCTGTTTCATCAATAATCCTACTTATCATCTGTTTCCAGCCTGTGGCCGGGTCACTTTAGTAAAATGTCTCGCTCTTCCTTCTTTAATTATTTCCATTCTTCTCCTCTCACTCACACACTTGCTGTTATCTGCTCCTCCCGTTTCTTCCTTGATCTCTCTTGTGGTCTTTTCCTTCCAATCCTCTACTCCTCCACTTTCCATCATCCTCCATCATAATCCTACTACACAGCTCAAAAGAGGGAAAAAAACCCGCTGTACATCAAGTGTTTGTTTGCCATTGCAAAGAATTAATGGTTTGATGTATTTTCACCTCAACCTAGTACAGCATTAGCAATTCTTACTGACTACGAATGGTAACAGTACCGCTAAAAGTCCCAGCATTGCGTCTCACTACCCGTTACATAGTACACCCGACTGAGATTCGAACGTCGAGCTCCCTGTCATCAGCAGTCTAGTCTACTGGAGAGTAGCGCATTAGACCACGCGGCCACCGAAGCGAGTCAGTATATTTATTTTTAATCTCAAGAAAACACACGATTTTGTCAGTAATTTCCCATTTTTTTAAAAGGAAAGGGTAAATTTCGTAAATATATGTTAGTTGTGAATGCCTTGGTGTGGCCAAGAGAAGGTGTTGGGGTCGAGCCCTGGTGATATCGATGTAGTCTAGTTGTTGTTGATCGTATCGTCCCTAGGTACACCCCACAGAACATGGAGTTGGAGTTCAAGCTGCGGCCATTTATCCCGGACTTCATCCCCGCCGTGGGGGACATCGACGCGTTCCTCAAGATCCCACCCCCAGATGATCGCCCGGACCAGGCGGGGCTGCAGGTGTTGGATGAGCCGTGCGCCCGACAGAGCGACCCTCACGTGCTTCACCTGCAGCTGCGAGCTGTGGCCAAGCAGTCGTCTGCCAAAACTGTGGTAAGTACTACTCTCTTTCTTACCAGCGCATATCACTACCCCTTTGGGATGTAAGATAATGTTTTAAGGTTGAGTTTATAGGAAGTGTACCTGCATTTCTGTGGAGGATAAGTGGGAAACCATTTAGTAAAAAGCATCCTTAGTACAGCTGATCAAAATTCGAGCCTCGATCTTCCTGTCATTGGCAGTCCAGTCTACTGCAGCAAGATTGACGCCTTACGACTCTTCAACCAACAAAGCAGGTGTGGTACTAATGTAACTGATATTGAGGAGATAGCCCTTGTAACTGTTATCACATGCAACTTGAGCTAGTCCTTGTAACACATCAAACACAGCTTGAGCTAGTCCTTGTAACTGTCAAATTGTATCCACAGGTGATCAAGAAGGTGGAAAGTGCGGAGAAGAATCCCAAGGCCATTGACCGTTGGATCAAGGACATCAGTGACCTTCACCGCAGCAAGCCTCCGCCCACCGTCCACTACACGAGGTCAATATGACTGCCACAACTGCCACTTTGTTGCATTACCTTAAAGAGAGTATATAGTATATTATGTTAAGGTTGTGAAAAGTACACTTTTTATTCAAAGCAATATTTGAAACAGTGTTTAGATACGATTAAGTAAACGCTATTCCATGCAACTAAATATATTTAGTATCCAGTTTAAAGAACTTATTATAAAAATAGGGCAAGATAAACTAATTGAGTGAAAACTGAGAGAAGACAGCCGACCTTGGGAAAGAGGAAAACTTGCGGGAAAAATCCAATGGACAAAGGTGACATATTCCGGCTAAGTATAAAGCTATATACTCGTTCAAACACAAAGTTTTTCCAATATGTACCAAAATATAAAAACTTTTGTGTTTGTACACAACTTTCTGCTATAGAAGACACTGTACAGGCATTTAGCTGTCTGTAAGGAAATGTCGATCTGTTTGCAGGTCGATGCCAGACATTGACGGCCTGATGCAGGAGTGGCCCTCAGACCTGGAACAACAACTCCGAGAGGTCGGTCTCCCCACAGACGACCTGGACTGTGACCTCCCGTCCTTTGTCGACATTATCTGCAGTGAGTCAGCTACCTATTCAAGCACCGACAGTAGGACAATAGGGACATAACACACCAGGACCACTCTTCTAGCGACCTCACCTGTTTTTGACCCGGTTAAATCCCAGGTCGAGTCGGATTGCTAGTGTTATATTTTGTTGTAGTTCTTGGCGTTAGTCACAGGTCACTCAACTTGGTTTATAAGTTGTTTAGAAAGTACACGTTAAATAACACAACCTAATGTAAGATGTTTCTGTGATCAGGTTTGTTCGATATCCCGACCTACGAGTCCAGGATCCAGAGTCTGCATGTTCTCTTTACGCTGTACTCTGCTGTTAAAACTTCGCAACACGCCACTGGGACATGAAGCCAGGTCTCTACTCTGCTGTTAAAACCTCGCAACACGCCACTGGGACATGAAGCCAGGTCTCCACTCTACTCTGCTGTTAAAACCTTGCAACACACCACTGGGACATGAAGCCAGGTCTCCACTCTACACTCTGCTGTTAAAACCTCGCAACACGCCACTGTGACATGAAGCCAGGTCTCCACTCTCTACTCTGCTGTTAAACCCTTGCAACACACCACTGGGACATGAAGCCAGGTCTCCACTCTACACTCTGCTGTTAAAACCTCGCAACACACCATTGGGACATGAAGCCAGGTCTCCACTCTACACTCTGCTGTTAAAACCTCGCAACACGCCACTGGGACATGAAGCCAGGTCTCCACTCTCTACTCTGCTGTTAAAACCTCACAACACACCACTGGGACATGAAGCCAGGTCTCCACTCTCCACTCTGCTATTAAAACCTTGCAACACACCAGTGGGACATGAACCCAAGATCTAGTGACAATGGGGTTGTATTTATATTATTGTCCCTACTAGAATGCATTTGAAATATAAAACACAATGAAAAACAACTTGTAGAATATACTTTTTTCATGTTTTTATTAGTGTTTGGTTTTGAAACTAGGAGCAGTGTTTCATTCTCTATAGTCCGCTTCTTGTAACTATTGTCAGGGTTAGTCGTGGACACATTTATTCTAATATACAGCTCAGTCTTGCCAAGCCAAACCTGAAATTGTTAAATAATGTATTAATATATCATTATTCGTGAATTGATTCTTATATGTTTTATTGATTCGGCTTTGAAACATTCCTGTATCTTTGTGGCATTTTTCTTTATCAAAAGTGGTGGACTAGCGCTCAGAATACCACGTAGCTAGTTTTATTAATGTATCGTCTTTCTCAAATTTGTATAAAATCACACATTTCTGTTAAGAGTTGACGTGTTAGGTTTTCTTTTGTTCAACATTGTGTAATATATTCACATAAAAACACTAGCGAGACGAAATGTTGTGGTAAGATAAAGATAACGCATCATTGTGACCGTTAATGAGGCCAGAAGGGTTCATGTTACGTCTTCAGGACTAGTGCAGGTCTGGATTAGCAAGACTGTGCCGGGTTAGATTCTAGACTGCTCTGTCACACAAATTGTCTCACTTTGCACTTAAAATACCATCAGTTTGGAATATACTTTGGTTGCAATAAAAATATTATAAATGACACGGCTTGAATGTTCATGAGATGGAACTATTTACAACCACTTGCAGTTCTAGAGCGTCTTGTGTCGAGAACACAATATTGTGTGTACGTTTCAGAGCCTATAGCTTCAACCTCTTGATGTCTTCACTGCGGAAATCCGTCCTGAAACAAGACATCGTGTCGCTTGAGTCAGCCTGCCATATTGTTTCCTAGCTTCACGTCACACTGGAGATGTATAAGTCACGAACTAATAGTTCAAGATGAAGCAACGTAAAACAATCTGGATTCTTTGGCTGAGCTTTGTCGCAGAAACAAAGTAACAAGTGAAGTTGCCTCCCTACCACAATGGTGGTAATATACAATTATCATTAATCTAACAACTGGGCCCGTTGTAACTAATGAATCTAACAGCCGGGCCCGTTGTAACTAATGAATCTAACAGCCGGGCCCGTTGTAACTAATGAATCTAACAGCCGGGCTCGTTGTAACTAATGTTTTATTTTTGACACTTGACACAACTATTTTGAAAATAATGTGTTTATATTTTCACAAAAATAGCCCTAATTGAAAACAAATACCTTATATCATTTTAGAAAACATTCTTAAGATTTGTAAGTAAGGAGTAACAAAATTGTAGTTAAGACAGCGGACCACTTTTTTTTAAGTTAAATAATTAAAAGTGTGGTAGGGTGTATAATAAAGCAAGATAAAAACCATGAACATTTGACAAAATGACAATTATAATATAATAATACATTTCTACTCCTTGTACATGTTTAAAAATATGTGATATCAAATTGAAATTTAAAACATTTATAAAAACATTTATACAATATTTAGATTGATATAAATAATCACAAATAACATTGTATAAATGTTTTTAAGGATGAAGGTTAATATCTAACCTGATGGTTTTCTCCAAAGATATTTAAATTTCAATTTGATATCACATATTTTTTAACATGTACAAGGAGTAGAAGTGTACTATTATATTATAATTGTAATTTCGTAAAATGTTCATGGTTTTTATCTTACTTTATTATACACCCTACCACACTTTTAATTTTTAACTTAAAAAAAGTGGTCCGCTGTCTTAACTACAACCAAAAAAAATACCTTATAAACAAATTCAAATATAATATGAGGACTATACTAAAGATTAGTTCATTTAACTTTCAAAACTTCCCCTTGAAGGTAGACCTTTAACTTTGTAACTTGTGATGGGAATAACTTACATCATCATGTAGTTGCCGACTATTGAACTGGTCTAGCCATCTATACATCACACTCTAGTGGGTGGATAGTTGTACCTGAGCGACATGATCTGTCGGATTTCTGTGGGCGTGAGTCTCCAGGTGAGTGGACTAGAACTATTGCCCCAGTAGTCCGAGATCTCTGTCACTCGCTCCAAGTTGAGGACGGTCGCTATCTGGGTGAGTCGAGCAAACTTGTCCCTGATGGACCATGAGGTGGCGCTGGTGAGGTACCCAACAAGGGCTCTTACCTCCTTGTCCAATACAAGTCCTCCCAGCTGAAACAACACAAGCTCTTCTTTCGCCACTGCATCTTGGTACCCGTTGGTGCTGCACGCATGATATGATAGGGGTGAGGAAGTTATCATTTTAGAGCAAATGCACCCTAATTTGCATGGAGGGAGAGTTTAGAACCAACCTCATAGGACTTAACCAGGAATTCCCTGTCACAAGCAAAACACGCGAGAGTGCGCAACCCAACCACTGATGCAGGTTTGTTGGCATTGTTCATCTTGTTCTGGACAACCTCTCCCCTTCGACTCTCTAGTTTGGAGGACTCACCCTGTTGAAGGAGGACTTGAGGACCACCTTCTCCATGTGACTCGTAACCTCCGAGGTCAGGATGCTGACGATCGTGTCGTAGTTCCCCGGAGTGAGGTTGGGTTTCAGCGACGTCAGGAGTCCCTGCAGGTTCATGATAAGGTTCTGGATGAACGCTTCGTCTGCTTCATAGCTCGCAAACTCTTCCTGGAATACGTGAATCTCGTCAAGCTTTGGGTTCAGATCAAACAATGTTCATATGTACTAACTATGCTAATGATAAGGAATATCGCGTTTGGGTAAAGTGTACCTGCATTTGTGTGGAGGGAGAATGTAACATTATTTAGGAAAAGTCACCCAGAGTACACCCGACCATTCACCGTCATCGACCATCGAGTCTTTTGGGAGTGTTTGACCACTAAAACAATGTGTTGTTACCTGTGAGAGCATGTGTTGTTACCTGTGAGAGCAGGTGTTGTTACCTGTGAGAGAGTGTGTTGTTACCGCTAAGAGAAAGTGTGTTGTTACCTCTGAGAGAAAGTGTTGTTACCCGTGAGAGCGGGTGTTGCTACCCGTGAAAGCAGGTGTTTTTACCTTTGAGAGCGGGTGCTGTTACCCGCGAGAGCTGGTGTTGTTACCCGTGAGAGCAGGTGTTGTTACCCGTGAGAGCAGGTGTTGTTACCTGTGAGAGCAGGTGTTGTTACCCGTGAGAGCAGGTGTTGTTACCTGTAAGAGCTGGTGGTGTTACCTCTGAGAGCTGATGACTGACGGCCAAGAAGGAGTCCACCCAGGGGCTGACTCTTGGCTTGATGGCGCTGGCACGTAACTGCTGGATGCCATAGTCCACCACTGCGCGCAAGCTGGCATTCACCGATGCCAGCCCAGACAAGCAGCTCTCCAACTTGTCCCGCTCGTGGGCTTTGAGTGGAGACAGCACACTGGGGACCTCCTCAGATAGGCTTTGGCGCAGGGTGTCGATGTATTCTGTGCTCACATCAGCGTTGTTCAGGTACGCCTGAAGGACATGAGACAGGTCAAGGATCCTCACTTGTTTGGTAAGGGTCCATTGTTTCCTTCCATTAGTTATTGGTTTCGGTGATAGTTAACATATTTATGGGATTGACAACTTGTTTCATAATTTATGGTTGTTTAAAAAAAATCTTAGGTGATGATAAGACAAGCGAGGTTTCTCTCACAGTTAGTGCGCCTGACTACTGAAGAGAATGGCCAGGATTCCATATCGGCTCAGTGCACCAATATATTTCTATTTATTTATTTAAGGTATTTAACATGAATGTTCTAAGCCGACTGATTATATAAAACACATGAAAATTTCTTTGAGCAAAAGGGCCTACCAATTTTGTCAGGAAAGGTATTTTCACAAACCTTCCAGGGTTCTAATTAAGGGCCACAATCAACTTGAAGGTATTTTCACAAACCTTCCAGGGTTCTAATTAAGGGCCACAATCAACTTGAGACTGGCGGATTTACTTACCCTCCGAAGGAAGCAATGCTATATATTTTTATCGCTCAAGAAAAATTCGTCAACCTCGATTGGGTTTGAACCCACGAACATTGAGCCCTGAGGCGAGCACTTTACTCCAAGATCCCCGAAGTCGACTTGCACCAAGATAAATTTACCAAACAAGTGATCCTCTTATTTCCTCAGTTTAGCAACTATGTGAATATCTGAACCAGGAGCAATCAAATTACGCAACTACCCTCATTGGCCCAAGGCTGGAGTTATGTGGGGGCGAAGGGGAGGGGGTTGTCGTAGTTTCATAGTTGTTTCTTTTTGTCACCGCGTCTTACTAGCCATTCGGGTTATACACATATGTTTTACTATGCTTTTGTGTTAAGGGCAAGAAACGTTGAGACAAGAGTAAGTGTACAAGCATTTGGTTAGAAAAAACACTCAATAAACTCGACCGAGATTCAAACCTCGTTCTCCCTGTCATTGGCAGTCCAATGTGGTACCTTGGAGACCATTCGACCAGAGAAGCGTGTGAGATCACAGTTAAAACGACACACACATGTAATCAAATGAGCCGTCGTTCACTCCTCGGGGTGTAGTTGAGGCTGCTGTCGGAATACCTGCCATTGTTTAAAGTTTGTCTACATATCATGTAAGAAACTTTTTTATTCAATTATTATCTATAGCAGAGCTGTCAAAACGTATGACGAGTATTACCAGAAACATGAGCCGCGCCTGCTCCGAGTCGGATGCCTGCAGGCGGCCCTGCTGTATAGTGGAGTGCAACACGTTGTAGGCCTGAGTGAGGTCCAAGTACCCCGAGGGGTAACCCTGCTTGAGCTGTTGACGTAGGACCCCACATAAATCCATCTCAAGGAGACTACAGGCATTATTGATGACCGCACAGACGCCATCAAGGCTGGCGCTTGAGCTGGCGCGCCTGGGGACAATCACCATCAACATATACACACCTGATGCTCTTCCTGACTATGAAGAACACATCACCCACCATGGTGGATGTCTCACCTGATGCTCTTCCTGACCATGAAGAACACATCACCCACCATGGTGGATGTCTCACCTGATGCTCTTCCTGACCATGAAGAACACATCGTCCACCATGGTGGATGTCTCACCTGATGCTCTTCCTGACTATGAAGAACACATCGTCCACCATGCTGGATGTTTCACCTGATGCTCTTCCTGACTATGAAGAACACATCGTCCACCATGGTGGATGTCTCGCCTGATGCTCTTCCTGACCATGAAGAACATATCGTCCACCATGGTGGATGTCTCACCTGATGCTCTTCTCTGACTATGGAGAACACATCGTCCACCATGCTGGATGTCTCACCTGATGCTCTTCCTGACCATGAAGAACACATCGTCCATCATGCTGGATGTCTCACCTGATGCTCTTCCTGACTATGAAGAACACATCATCCACCATGCTGGATGTCTCACCTGATGCTCTTCCTGACCATGAAGAACACATCGTCCACTATGGTGGATGTCTCACCTGATGCTCTTCCTGACTATGAAGAACACATCGTCCATCATGCTGGATGTCTCACCTGATGCTCTTCCTGACTATGTCCTCCATGAAGTATCTCTCCAGGAGAAAGTAGTGACTCAGCAACTCCTGCATCCGATGACACAGCTCGCTGCCTTGCAGAGTCGTCTCCAGCTCGGTGACCAAAGCGGCGCGGGTCTGCACATTTGGCACACCCACTTCGAGATCGTTCTAGAGACACGCCACATTGTTTGATCATTGGACTGTCTTAAGGAACACGACAGAAATGATAAACAGTGCCAACATTCACTATCAACAACTTTATACTACATAATCTAAGGGCACAGAAAGAATTAATAATTGTCCCAGTATTATCCTGAATAGAGCCTTAAAGTGTATGATAAGTCTCTCTCTACGGCCGTTTGTTATCCTCGCTTCTTACTCCTGTTGGGGTTATACGCTTATGAACAGAGTGTGATGTGTTAGGGGTGAGGAAGGTTGAATTTAGAGGAAGTGTACCTGTGTTTGTGTGAAAGAAGAGTGGAAACACACCTTTATTATACCAGACCAAGATTCGAATCTCGTTCTTCCTGTCATCGGCAGTCCAGTCTATTGCGAGTGTGACGTTTTAGACCATATGACCATCGAAATGGGTTCCTGCAATTATTGTTGAATGCTTCCTTCCCTCTGTACATTAAGGAGACCCCTTCCAGGCAGGATGGAACCAAAGTCCTGAGAAATATCAGACTCTAAGGAAGAAAGCCTACATACCATCACTCGCCTGCGCACAAAGCGCACATACAGCTCAGCGCGTGAGTGCATGATAGTGAGTTCTCCCAAGAACAGGTCCAATTCTTTGGGGTCAAGCTTGTCGACTGGGTGTTTGCCATAGACCCCGACGGGGCCTCTATAGTAGTCGTCGACTTGTTGCAGCTTGTGGTCCAACTGGCGGTGTTTGGAGAACTCAGCTAGCACCTTCTTGGTTTGGCGGTCACACTCTCGCTGCAGGTGCGGTATTATACCTATCAGGCGACCTAGACCTACAACATGGCCGCAAGTAGGTAGGAAGCAGTCAGTAAGAATAGATGAACACAAAGTCTCAAACCTAACAAGGTGAAAATGATGTCTTAAGTTACATTTTACTCAGGAAAAAATTTGTGAATAGATATAATTTTCTAAATATTTTTCTAAAATATTTAATATGGAGTTGAAGATTTCAATAAGCCACAATATTTACAAGCAACTCTCAGTACAATGAACTTTGTCTATTGCACCCCTAGATTTATTATGTTAGTACTGTAGTACGTCTGTATGAAGGGTTGTAATATTGGTACTAACCATAGTATGCCTGTACGAAGGGGTGTAATGTTGGTACTAACCATAGTATGCCTGTACAAAGGGTTGTAAGGTTGGCACTAACCATAGTATGTCTCTATGAGGGGTTGGTGGATCTCCACCACCCTTGCAATGCCTTCAAACAAAAGGGTGAGTGTGTCAGCGTAGATGACGTTGGCTCGCTTGTCTGTCAGTTTGGTCTCCAAAGCTGTCTTCAAGTTCTTCTGGGCTGTTTCTTGCAACTGAGAGAAACGTTAGGTTAGTTAATGAAACAAGGGCAGGTGAAGTGTGCAAGGTTGCGTCCTGTTCCTTGTGTACCTTGGAGCAGAGGTAGTGGGAGAACTTGGCGAGTCCTTGGTCGTGTAGCCCCAGCAACGGGAAGATCTTGAAGAACCTCTCGACAGAGGCGAGGTCCTGTGACCTCACAGCCTCGTCAAACTTGGCAGTGACCACTTTACTCAGCCTCGTCGCGGCTTCCTCCAGGAGCGTGGAGGAGTTGGTGACGCTCGTACAGTCTGATGACATGCAAATGAACCACTCAGGGATCAAACTGATCTGTTGGTAGACAGTGGAAGGTTAGACGTTTAGACTGACACCTTAGTACTCTCAGTCACAGCAGCAATTTATACAGGAAGATGACGTATTAGTAGAGGGTTTGAGTATAATATAAGTATCAGTACATGTGTTCTACTGTAGTAGACTCAATGTTGGTGACACATTCAACCATCGAGCGCTGTAGTCTATACTTGAGTGTGAGAAGAGAACTGTAATCTCTGTTATCACTTTATTGTAACTCATTTGATAATGTTTCTGGTTTTAACATCTTCTGGAGAAACTAAATTCAAGTGGAAACTTTAGACTATAGATAAGATATCTTGAGCGTTTTTGTTTTATTTAAATAAGTCAAGAATTTTATTAGAAAAAAATTAAAGTAATTTTTATAAATCATAAAAAATTTCCATCTAAAATATTTCCCCGCCAAGAGGTACCTTCAGCGACATCATCCGCAGTCTGAATGAGCAAATTTTGATCCATGGACAGAAATCTGTGGACGTGTCCCGCGGCCTTCTCATAGTCTTCTGAGCGCAGCGCTGTCTGGACTCCGTCGCTACACAACTGTAGGTCCAATAGGTCGTGTACCCGCTGCTGACATTCAGAGACTCGGCTCTGCATGAAACAAATAAACACAACTCATTATTCAACAACATGGCGGGCTAAGTTCCAAACCGCCACAGTAAAGAGGACACACTTTTGTTCACTTTCCAGTTCATATTAATGTCTAAAATCACATTTACAATTTCATTTATTAAGTTCGCGACAATGATGTGAAAGTAAAAATAATAAATACAAAAATGCTACACTATTGTATTGCTAACCTATAAAGCACCGGGAAAAAAAACCCTGCATCAAAGCAAGACAAGAGTACCTGTAAGCGCAAGCACTGATTGAAAAGCGCTGTATTAGTGAAGTGCCCTAAAGCGGGGTACAAAGTCCTGTATTCCTACATACGCCCAGTTAAACCTCTTTTTGCAGTAGAGAATGGGCCATTAGACTCCCCATCTTATTTATAAAGAAATACACAGTTATTTGTGTTGTCCTTACACCTGTTTACAATAGCACCCTAAATCTAGTCCCTGGCCCAGTCTAGAAAACTGAGATTAACTGCCGTCGGACTTGTTATTCTGAACATATGGCAACCTCTATCCACAAATGTTGGTACTATCATCGCCGACATGCGGTGGCCGCTCAGTTGATTTAGCTTGATTGATTTAGCTTGCTTGAGGGCTAACACCATTGAGATCCCCCCCCCCCGT
>CABFWB010003189.1:21431-44185 GCA_902151455.1 Timema bartmani | reverse complement strand
TGCTTGAGGGCTAACACCATTGATATCCCCCCCCCCCGTATTTTTAATCCTAGCCTGTTTTTGAAATGGAAAAAGTTAGTAACCGAGCACACAGGCAAAGGAAAGCTATTGTACGTGTTTTGAGCAACATATTCAAAACTACTATTGCCACATTTAATAGAGAAGATGCATACCAGCCTGGGAATACGATTTTTGTGAGCTATTCATCTTGCACTTTCTGAACTGACAGATTATGTCAGCATACAACTTATCAACTAACTTACATCTAGAACAGACACAACATCCAGTCCCCCGACTGTTAGTTCATCACTGTGAAAGGGGAAACCCACATTTCAACAATAATTAATTTTTAGCGATCTTGTGAATAGAATCCGGGACTCTTAGCTTAGTAGAGAGACACACTAACAACTGATAGTTAGTTCTGCGCTAGAGCGCTTCATTCTGACCCACAAGACTAAAGTCACAGCCCTAAATGGTAGAGGAAAGTTTTGTCCACAGTGTGATTCCTGCTGGTGCATTTAATAAAAACATCAAATGTGCAGCGAGAGATCTATCGCTGTCCGATGAGCTTACCCTGGCAATGTCCAAATGCCTGACTTTAGCACTGACATTCTCGGCTAGCGTGGAGGTGAAGGTGATCATGTCGGTGAGCCGGCGAGTGTCGGAGTGAACTATGTGGAGGTTGGGCAGGACTTTGGTGACGCCCCGCAGTTTGGCCTCGAGGTGGCATTGTCTCGCCAGGAGTGTCTCCAGGGCATTGTTTACCTCGGACTGGAAGTTTCGGAACAGAACACAACCATAATATCGGTCCGTGCCCCACTATGTGTATCTACAATACGTGGGGGGCTTTCAGCCCTCTCCCCAGGAGCAGTTTCTCGACACTAACACACTTGAACTAACCTTCCATGTGCATGCAAATAGATTAAAATTTTGATTAATTTAATAAAATAAACAATTTAAAATCTCACATGGTGAAATCATAACATAATGAAATGCACAGAAGCCTATAAGCCACAGATCACAATGGTGAGTTCATAAATATATATTTTCCTGTGAGATTTTGGTGAGTTTTATTTTAATTGTATTTTAGTAGACTATAAAAACAATTGAAACTTAATAAATGTTAGTTTGACTCGATTCTCCGGCTCCCTAAGTGTGAAATAGGGAAAATAGGACATACATTGTAATAAAATAAATAAAATCTTTTTATACGCTAAACGTATGTATGTATTTATGTATATAAAAGATACTATCCCGCCTAATTTTTATCAGAAAGCTATTGAACCTTTTTCGTTTAACTAAAGAAATACAATATGAGGACAATTAGTTGAGTCAGAGGTTTGTGACTCAAACTGATCAAGGAACAAGATGAGGTTCCTCGAAGGAACTAAGGTGGCAGGAGGTGTGATATGTTCTGAGGAGGTTTAGGTAGACAGTGAAGTGAGGTAGGCCAAAGGTTGGTCCATATTTGTCTAAAAGGGATCAAGTAATTAGAATGGAGAAGGTAAGGGTGCAAAGTGAGTGCAAGTGGTCCCAGCCAGACATATATTAATCCTAAGGTAGATGTATGGTGTATCCAGACTACCGAGTGCAGGTTCAATTGGGTGGAGCTCTTATAACATAGCCTTTGTACATAATTTATTTCGCCCCAGCTTACTAATTGTTCAGGTTATACACCCTTTGCACGTTCTTTTAACTTAGTAAAATTGGTAGATTAACCTTTAACCCTCTTTATACTACACATATAAGACAACTAATAATGTCCTTACTTCTTGAGCAGACAATTTATCATATGCAAGTCTAATTCCTTCCTCAGAAGATAAATCTTCAGACTTCCCTAATGTTGACGTTGACATTTTCGTCTGCAATCTTTGTCAGGCAACCAGAGTCAAGATATCAAAACTATGAAATTTCATTGAGTGATGATTTTTCATCATGTGACGGATAATAGATAATATATTTTCGCTTTATATAAGTTTTATTTATTTTTCAAATAAGATAAAGTTAGCTATAAAATCTATTGATATCAGTATATTCCAATAAAAATAACGTAATGGGAAATTTTAGGGGAAGATTGGAAAGTAATGTCAAATGAAACTGTCATGTTCACGTTTTTTTATGTATTTGTAAATATTAATGTGAACTTGAATGTTAATTGTCCGCAATTAAATAGAAATACAGAAAGATAAGTAAATAAATTGCATTTTCTTGTTTGTGTTTTTGTTAAATTTATTATTATTTTGTATACAAACCCAAATTTAAATAAATGAATCATATTATAATGTTGTTTCTTTGGACTTTATATAGGCCTAACCTCTATTATTTTGTCATGTGACTAGTTGAATCACACTTTTTTTTCTTCAGAGAGCTGTTTATTATCATTAAGTTTGTTTTAATGGTTGGTATATTGTGGTTATATTATTTTTAACGAGTTTGAAAAGTAAAATTTAGGTCTGTGTTGAGGCTATCCATTTTATAAATAAAAATGTCTTAATATTGCAATCGGCAGGGACATTGGACCAATGCACATAGGTGGTGGTTTTTACATCCTCTTTGAAGGCGAATATTGGTTTGTTCAAATTTCCCAACCCTGTTCAATAAACAAGTGTAGCTTGTGAAAAGCCCCGATGTATTCAAGTGGTCCAATGCCCTGTTATCGATATCGCTCAACAACAACAAAACATTATTTTACAGGTTCACAGCAAATGGAAAACTGAACCATTTGAGTGAAATGGATTCTCAAAACAAGGACGCTCAAGTTTTAAGTAAGTATAGAATTAGACCTACAGCTTGGTCAGTATTTCATTATTCTAGATCAAAAATGTACAAATAAGTAGTCGTGCCTGTTTCGAGCTGTGTTCAATTGTTGTCATCGCTTTATACCGCTGCCACTTAGTCTATGAACTGTATTGAATTAGTGTGTCACTAACCTGTCTTACGTATTTAGGAGAGATAAATAAAATTAAAGCACTGACACTTTAAAATAATTTCCTTTAACCCTTTACAAAATATGACAAAACAATCAAAAGTGTTGTAGCTAACACAGATCATTATACAGCTGGATATACAGTGCATTATGTCAGCATTAAGTTCCTTGTAACGGGCTCAGTGGTGAAAGATCATCAGTCAGCGATGCATGGAAAATTTGTTTACTTCTAAGCTTTTCAAGTAGCGGTGCCGCTCCGTTAGTTTTATTGATCATAGTCGGAGCATCATCAGCTCTTTGGTTAGGTTTTACAGTAAAATATTTAGTGCTCTTAACAATTTACGTTTTATGACAGTCGGGAAACAGTTAACTTGCTTGGCGCATCTTGCTATTTTGTGTAACCTTGATCTAGATTTGTTGAGTGCACCAACCACCTGGAGTTCTCCCTCACATCCTCCCACCATGTAATCTGGCGTGTTCGGTTAGTGTGATGTCATTGTAACTGTTGTATCACCTGATTCATTGATCAAATGGTCTATGGCGTCACTCTCACATTAGACTGGACTGGCAATGACAGGGAGATTGGAATTCAAATCCCAGTCTAGTGTACTGAGAGGTGTTTTTTTTATAAATGGTTTCCCACTGACCATGCAAATGCAGGTACACATCCTCTAAATATGACCTTACTCATCCTTAGCACATATGAGTTCAACCCAAAGGAGTAGTAAGACCTGGTTCGGTGGCGTAGTTGGCTAACGCACTAGTCGTGTTGAGATCGACTACCGAGGACGGGGAGATCGAGGTTCGAATTTCGGTGGGGTGAACTGGGGGTGGCTTTTCCTAAATGGTTTTCCACTCTCTATGCAAATGCGGGTTCACTTCCTATAAATTCAACCTTCCCAATTCCTATATCCATTAGCGTAATTAGTACATAAGCGTATAACCCGAACGGGTAGTAAGACGCGGTGCTAAATAATAATAATAATAATAGTAAGACCTGGTGTTAAAATAACACTGTATAGTTGTGTGAGTGTCTCTAACTATGCGTGTTTGTCGCTGACCAGTGGTGGTGGTGAAGCTGATTGAAGCAGCTGCTGACAAGGAAGAAACTGTGCGAGAAGCCGTGACGACCTCGCTGCGGAAACTCTCCAAGAAGCACCCGAATGAGGTGCTGCGACATACCGTGGACTACAGGAAAAGGAACGCTAAGGTTTGCTGAGCAGGTTTTCCTGATTGGTCCAATGTTTATTTCAGGCATCAAGTTCAAGTCCTGCTAGGTAGGTTAAATATAAAAAGACAGAAATGCTTTTTGTGGAAAAAATCTTGGGCATTGATTTGCTTTTAACCAATATACATCTCTCATTGCTGTCTGAGTTTGTTGATGACAACTCGCCCCTCCCTTTACTAGGCTAGGTCTCGATGCAGCTCGATGCTACATTTGGTACTGACCGTGGCTGAGCTGTAAGGGGAGGGGCTCATTTTATCTTGAGGACTTGAACATAGACTGTCCTGCTAGTAGACTGTCCTCAGACATCAGCAAGGCCCCAGCTGTGGCAGTTCTGTTCACTACAGTGTCTGTATTACTTGGTGCTGGGTCCCACACTGAACCAAGGACCATCAACGTGAGATCAGAGCTGAGCGAAGCTAATGTTATACATGAAGTGAATAAATACCAGCTCTAAGACACGTTGTTCTTGTGACTAGTCTATGTGAAAATCACACCACAGCGAAGCTCCACAAACTCTAGGAGAGGGGGTGGGGAAGGCACAAAATGGCCATCCAGGGGTTCTCGGGACTATCAAAGCATATAATATGTATATATATATTTTAGCACCTCATCTTACTACCCATTTGGTCTGTGGACTAATCACACTAATGTGTTAGGTATGAATAATATTGAATTTAGAAGAATCAACTCTCATTTGCGTGGAGGGAGTGGAAAACCATTTAGGAAAAAACTTCCCCTCAGTAAACACAACCGGGATTTGAACTTAGCTACCCATAATTGGCAGTCCAGTCCACTGTGGGCATGACGTATTGGACCATGCGACCACCGAAGTGGGCATCGAAGAATAGAAGCTTATGATGATAACCTCAACAAGAGCAGGGGTTCTGAAGGTAATCAGTGGTAGCACCATGGAGGTCAGGCCCAAGATAAAGACCGAGGAGCCCATGAGAATCGTGATGTCATGGTCATGGTTCCTTGACTCCCCCCTCCACTTAGTTTGTAGGCACAGTACTACAAGAGTGCGGCCATTGTGTCAGCCGTGTTGTCGCAAAGGCTTGATTTTACAGGCTATAGAGGGGTTGCGTTAACTCAGGGCATGAGCTCAATGGAGAAAGGTTGGGCTACACGGACGTCAAGAAATATAAGCATGAGGGGCCAACATTCAACCAGAGAGGCTACACTTTCCGACAAACATTCCCCATTTAACTTTGTACAATTCTCCAAATCCTCTCTCCTCGCTAGCCCTCCTAATGGCCACATGTTTGTATGTACAGATCTCAGTCCACCACCAAGCAGCTCTCCTCCACACCATGGAGCACATCTGTCTGGACCACTTGTCGGAAGTGGATGGAGATGTTGTGCTGCTACTGGTACAGTTCAGTGTCGAGGAGATGACCCGCAGCCCGGACTATTTGCCCGCCGTACAAATGCCCGCGTCTGGCATACTGGTGGCTCTTGGCAAGGCCCACTGCAATGAGGTAACTTCATATCTCTCTTCATTCTTCTTTTGTGTGTCGCATATTCCTCATCCCATCCAGGCATGTGTACTATTTAGAGATGAAGAAGGTTGAATTTGGAACTTTGCATGGAAGGAGCGTGGAAAACCACTCTCACTACACTCGACCAGGATTCAAACCTTTATCTCCCTGTCATTGGTTGACTCATGTACTGCCCTGTGTTATGCACCTGTCTCGCAGGTGATGGAGGGACTACTGAAACACCTGCAGCCAGGCGTTGTCCCTCACTACTCCATCCTGCACACTATGGGCTCCTTGGCAGCGGCCAATGTTTTTGGGATTGTGCCCTTTGTGAAGGCCACGCTGGGCACGCTGCTGCCCATGATGGGCGGGCTGAGGAGTGATGCCCTTCGGCAGGTCTTCTCATACAGTGAGTATGTGTGAGTGTGTGTGTGTGGATATATATATATATACCTTCTAGTATATTTAATGTGGAAGAGAATGTTGATAAATACAAAGATTACATATTTTAATGTCAATAGTGAATATCTCCCAGCAAGATGGCTACTCCTAGGGAATGTAACCAAGTGTCCATTCCTTTATCTGTGTGTGTGTGTGTGTGTGTGTGTGTGTGTAGCGCTCGGCAAGTTCAGCGAAGCGGTTTATCTGTGTGTGTGTGTGTGTGTGTGTGTGTGTAGCGCTCGGCAAGTTCAGCGAAGCGGTGGCCGACTACCTCGTCAACATCGACCACGCGCCTGACCCCACGGTCAAGTTGGGGGCCTTCTCCACTGAGATGGGGATAGCGTACGATGTCTTGGCCAGCTCTTGGCTCCAGTCCCGGGACCCCAAGGTACCACCAGCCCCTTATTTTGTTCCTATTTGTGTGATTTTATCGAAATATTACTGCATAAACAGATAATAAACTTATATAATTCTCCAGTAAATTCTGGAGAAATTTATAGAAGATTATTTTTTCAAATTTTGATTTTTCTTATTCACCCCACACTTCCTGGAGGAATCTATATATTACACTTATTATTAATGTAAATTTAAACCAATTTTAGTGTAAAATATTGGGTTTCAATATTAACAACATAACTACACAATAAAAAAAACTATTTTCACCAAATACATTTCAAGATTAAAAAAATTTCTCTCAAATCGTTTCACAAACTAAAAAACACTTTTTGTGTGATACATCTCAAAGCATGGAGCAACGCAAAGTCCAACATCATAGTCTGGACAGTAGTATCGACTTTCCCTCCTGATCTTCTTTCTTTTTCCATCTCTTTGACCACTGCATACTGCACATTGACCTTCTTCTCAGTTGGCGGGGAAGTGACGTGACGTCAAACAAAGTGGATTTACTGTTCTCCAGGACGTCCTTTTGATGAAAAATGAGATGAGTGATACTTTTCAATCTTTTCAACTATCAATAATCTACATTCTAAATGACTTCTTTGGCCTCTTGATTTAGAATATAAAATGTATTAGTTCAAAAATGCCTGTTCTAACAGCTGGAAAAAAAAATCTTTTTGTAATACTTCTTGCCACGCCTCCTTGGAATAGGATAGTCTGACAAATGTTGATCTACTTTGTTGACAGCACCCATTGTGTTATTATAATCTAAAACCACTTTTGTCTTATTCTTCACCTTGCTTCTTTTCTCAACTTTGACTCTTTCAGCATTGTGTATAGTTGAGAGCAAGTTGACATCTTTCTTGTCCTTCCATCGAATAGCAGAAATTTTTCCACACTGGAACGTCACTATTTCTCCCCTTTTCAAATCTGGAGGCACATCTTTCTTTGAAAGTCTCACTGTTCCATATATGTCTGTTGTTTGAGATATAAGTAAGTCTGCCAGCTGTGGAGAAGTGTAAATATTGTCAGTTGTCAAACAATACCCTTTATTGAGCAAAGGTTTTATTAGTGACAACACAATCTGTGAAGAGACAGGAAGGTCTTTGTAGTTTTGATCAAAAACGGTTCCCTTTCCTGTATAAATAATGGTTGACCAAATGTATCCTGACTTTGATTCACAAAGCTTGTAAGTCTTGATACCAAAACGAGCCCTTTTCAAAGGAATAAATTGCACCCAACCAAGTCGTCTTTTGTAAAGCATGAAGCTTTCATCAAGGGTGTAAACACTCGGAAATTTGCTGTTCAGAAGCTCAAAAATAGTCCATACTTTATTTAGTTCTGGGTTAGGGTAGTTTTCGGGATCGTAAGATTAATTGTTTGAAAAATGAAGGTATTTTTTCAGTAGAACAAATCTGCGATAAGACATCGTTCTCGGGAAAAATGTGCGACAATCATAGGATTTTAAACGAGAATAGTTGTTGTTCAGGTTAGGTTATAATACTTTGTAAAATGATAACGTGTGTATTTCATCATTTTTTGTAGGATTCCACTGTACACTGCGAGATTGAGAATCTCATTATATTTACCTGAAGACACTTTTCTATAGCGATTGTTTTCTATTGTTATTATGTTTACAAGTTCATCATCAAAAAGTAGATTAAATTTTTTTTAATATCACCGATAGGGTCAACCTCAAAATTTAAAGATGAAGCTCCTTGAAACAGAAATCTAGCCGGAGATACGGGAAGCTGCAATGTTGTGTTTACTTTACACCATTGTTGGGCTACAGACAATTCAATAGACTCGTTTTCTGAAATACTGGACACCTCGGATGCACTTGTATCACACTACCCGATACGTCAACACCGATTTCATCCAAGTCGCTAAACTCTTCATCACTTTCTTCAAACATTTTAAAATATCTAAAATAAATATTAAAAAAAGTGGCAAAACATTACGAGGAACACAAACAAAGTTAGACTGTAACTTACTATAAGTAGTGTAGAAATTTGCTGCAAGAGTTTGTAATGATACTGTTTTGGACCCCTCCCATATATTCAAAAAGTCATGGATGAAGTGTATTTTTCTTTAAAGAACTGTATGTAAAGTTTCCTTTTTATACATCATCCATGGAGAATCACGCGTTTTCAGAAGTAATTTCAATACAATACGTTTTAAAACTTTGTTTTTTTAAAAAAAACTCCCTCCCTTCTATTTGAAAATCAGGTGATGGATGAGCTGGGTCCCTTTACCCAATAGGAAGCTAGCCTTCACAACATCAGGTTGCCAGGAGTTCTCCTATTAGTTAGTTCTAACACTGGTGACAAGGGGTCCAAGAAGCAAGGGGTAGGTCATATTTAAGCAGCTTGTGCGTATGAATACAGACACAAATCTAGTAATATCAAACAGAATTATAGTAATCCGGAGAGGGAAAATCTCAGTTTGTAACAGCACTAGCTCTGGCTCTCCGCGTCAGTTCGTAAATGAACAAAAATTGTATTATTTTAATGTCAATTTTATAATAGTGAAAGTGGAATTAATAAAAATAAGTCGTGTACAATGTTAAATCTCTACTAATTTCGACAATTAACTAATCATTAATCCTGCAGTGAGAAACACGTAAAATCAGATAGTCAGAGCCGTGTGATAACAAGTGCGTAGTAAGGCATACACGCGTCGTCATCCTCATAAAACCCGGTATCGTTATACTTACTGTCCAACCGTAAGGCATACACAGGTCCACATCCACATCATCAACATCAGTATAGAAACCGGTATCACTATAAATTCAGTGTAAACAACGACTTTATCTTACTGCGATCTAGCGGTCTTTTGCTGTACTTTTTGTAAACGAAATATATCGGGCTAATATATTTTTACAGTGCAAGATTCATCTTGGCCACAATAATTCGGGCAAATAATTTCCTGCACAAACAAGCTGTTCGTAATATTACGTAAATCATGGAAGCGGTTAATAACTCTAAATGTGTTAGGGAGGAGGAACATTGAATTTAGAGAATTTTACCCACCTTTGCATGGAGAGGGAGGAAGAAGGGAGAGAGAGAAAGATATAAAAAAATCATTTTCAGTACACCCGACCGAGATTCAAACTCCAATATTCCTGTCATCATTGACAGTCCATTTTATTGCGAGTATAATGCCTTAGATCATTAGACCATCAAAGCAGGTTGTCTACAATTGAAAGCGGATTGTTTCGAGTCTTTTTAAGGGTGGAATACTTATGTAATTGTTCAATTTCGAATGACTTGAACATCTGCGTTATTAAATGACTACGGGAATAACACATTTGTGAGATATTGCTGTGTTGGTAGTGCTTGGATATATCACATTGTCCCCAGGTGTGCGAGACAGTCCTAGGAGCATTGGGTCCCATGTTTGCCCTCCTCCCCGCTGATAAGGTAGCGGAGCAAGTCCCTCGTCTTGTCCCCGCTCTCCTGGCCCTCTATCGTCGCAACATGGACCCTCACCCTGTCACCCAGTGTCTGGCAGCCGTACTCCTGGTGGTTATCTCCAGTACCAAGACCAGTCTGGAGCCACACCTCGATAACCTCCTCAACGTCATGTTCGACCTGGTGAGAGAATATGTGTGACAGTTACTAGTCTAGGTGGAGCGTTACCACCTGTGGAACATTAGCCACCAGGTGGAGTGTCACCACATGCAGAACATTAGCCACCAGGTGGAGTGTTAGCACCTGCAGAACATGAACCACCAGGTGGAGTGTTACCACCTGCAGAACATTAGCCACCAGGGGTCTGCAACCTCAAGTTTTTCAATGCCGAGTGAAGCTTCTCAGAAAGCTCCCAAGATTCGACCCGAGCTTGAATTCAATGAATATACAGTTTTAAAACTTAGCTATTACTCTTTGAGGAAAACCTCTTCACTTTTTTTTTGTATTTTGTTATACTTGGAATAAGGTGCAGGAAAGGTGGATAGAAACATATAAAAGGAACGAACACAATATGGCTTTTACAGTGGAAAGAAGAACACACTTCACACTTTACACTGCTGACACTGGACAAAGAGGTAATGGCTGCCTCTTCAAGAAAATAGATTACTACCACCCAATCCCCCGGCCTAGGTTTCATTATATCTGAACTCATCTGGAGGGTGCGTGAAACGCGCAACGCAACTTCCTAAACGAAGAGGAAACAATCACAAAAAGGGACTTGGTAAAGAATGAAAGGACACTTAGATGGGAATATGTAAAAGGAAGAATTAACATGAACTATTTAAAGTGTGAACTGTGTTGTTGTTTTCGTTGTAACAGCCATATTGTGTTTGTTCCCTTGTACCTTCTGTCACATTCAACCAAATGTACCCCAAATAGTTAAGAGAGGTTTTACTCAAAGAGGTACATTAGTTATTCTCATGCGACGTCTATTACCTAGGTCAACTTTGTGGCATGGCCGCTACAACAGTCATTTATTTCCTGGTTTTAGGTGTGCACTTCCCCGGACTATGTTCAACCGTTGACTGTGAAGAACCATTATGAGGTCCTGCGGTGTTTCGACAGGATAGGTTGGTACTAAGGTGTCACTCTCGTAATAGACTGGACTCCCGATGATGGGGAGATCAGGGTTGGAATCCCAGTTTGACTATATTTCCCTAAATGATTTTCTATTCTCTAACCATACAAATGAGGGTACATTTCCTCTAAATTCTACCATGCTCATCCCTAACACATTGCCTTAATTAACATATATGTGGATAATCCTAACGGGTAGTGCTGGGCGGGTACTAATCTCTTCAAAACCCAACAAATGAGGGTATTGTGTTGGTGTAACTGACATAATGCCTGTGTCGTGTTGTCAGCCCTGCATTTTACGGACAGGCTGGTCGAGTTGTTGGTGCAGCAGCTCAAGAACAACAACGACCGCGAGCGTATCAAGGCCCTGTTTGTCATCACCCACCTGGTCAACTCCTCGGAGAACAGGGTTAACTCGCGACTGACAGACCTGGTCTTTGGTCTGCGGGGGATGCTGGGAGAGCACAACTGCAGGGTAGGTCTCTAGCACCACACAACTGCAAAGTAGGTCTCTAGCACCACACAACTGCAAGGTAGGTCTCTAGCACCACACAACTGCAAGGTAGGTTTCTAGCACCACACAACTGCAAAGTAGGTCTCTAGCACCACACAACTGCAAAGTAGGTCTCTAGTACTACTCTAGCAAACTGTACTAAATACCCCTGATATGCTATTATATATTCTTTCTATCCATCTTACAAGTGACACACCCAGCAATGCTATGATATATTCTCTCTAGCCATGTTACAAGTGACACACCCAGCAATATTGTTATGTTCCAGGTGAAGAAAGTGTTGCTGAAGACCATCGTAGCGCTTGCATACCGCGGGTACTTATCTGACACAGAGGGTCGAGAGTTTGTGGAGTTCATCGTGAGGCAGTGCTGCCCCTCAACCCTACCAGTACGTAACTTCTTACATTGGTGCCAACATCACAGTGTGTTGGCTACTAGTGGCTTCTCCCAGCTTAACAACAACCAGAGCCCAGAATGTTAGTTTACCTTGTACAAGCTCAATATGAACCCGGGAAGTCCAGTAAAGGTATAATATCCTCTCTCAAGATTACAACCGAAGATTAGACCCTGATATACTTAAAAACTCATCCAAGCTCTTGTGATCACCTAGCGTTTCTACTTTTGATACTCTTTGTCCATACATCTTATATTTATTCCTTAAAATCACCTTTCTCAAATAATTATTCCTCCACCCTTCCTCAACAAAATATTGAATAACTAAAATTACATTTTCAAATGAAAGAATTTCATCTTCTTATAACATTACTGACCGAACGATCAATTTAATGAGAACTATTTCTTTTCTTTTAAAAGGTTTGTAATTTAACGCTGCTCTGCTCATGATAGATAATCAACAATTGTTGATTGATATCAACATGGGAAGGAAACTAAACTCTATGTTTTTACTGGAGCAATATTTTATATATTTTGGCCAAAAAAAATGTTTTGCCATAAAAACCGCAAAAAACACTGGCCTTTTCTTGCAGCCCCCTCCATCCCACCTTAAAGCATGAGTTAATAAATTTAAAAAAGCTATTTTATCGTAACCTATTGATAAGATTCTTATTATTAATCTTAATTGACTTAAAGTAGATGAAGCAATGATCTTCTTTAAGTCATATTTATAATTAGCACCTATACCTAACATAAATATTGTTATTATAGAAATATATCCATCTAGTCCACATGAAATAACTAATAATAATTCAAATAAACAGAGAAATTACAGCCCTTCAACTAGAATTATAAACCTATCATTTAATTAAACAGGAATGATAGTTGTACTAACCTTATTCTCTATAATATTATGAATAAATTCATAATTAAAATCGGTTCACCAAAAAATTTTTAAATCCATACAACCCACGAGTTAGAGCATGGAGATAACATTCAGTTAAACAGTAAATTAATGCTCCGAGGTCTGGTCGTTGGGTTTGGCCCGGAGATGTTGACTGTCTGCTGCATGACAAATATTCTGACAATAGTGACTTGTCTGCCACAGGGCAAAGAGTCTGACAATAGTGATTTGTCTGCTACAGGGCAAAGAGACTGACAATAGTGACTTGTCTGCCACAGAGCAAAGAGACTGACAATAGGGACTTATCTGACACAGGGCAAATATTCTAACAATAGTGACTTGTCTGCTACAGGGTAAAGAGTCTGACAATAGTGACATGTCTGTTACAAGACAAAGAGTCTGAAAATAGTGACTTGTCTGCCACAGGGCAAAGAGACTGACAATAGTGACTTGTCTGCTACAGGGTAAAGAGTCTGACAATACTGACTTGTCTGCTACAGGGTAAAGAGTCTGACAATGCTGCTCTAAGTGAAGAACTGAGGTCCACATGCTGCAACACACTCTATCTCTTGGCAACGACTGTACCTCAAGTGGAGGACCTCCTTTGGACACTCCTTCTGCAACTGCTACCGGTGGCACAGTACACGCCAGCCACTGGCATCATCACTCGCTGCCTCACTCACCTCGCTGCAAAGAAGCGAGAAGAACCAAGCACCAATGACAACACAGGTGAGTGTGTTAACTGTGCACATCAAATAACAGGGTGTGATATAGTTTGACATTCTTGATACTTTACACACCCTGGTACAGCGGTTCTTAATATTGGTCAGGTCACACACCTTTGATACATTACGCACCCTGGTACAGCGGTTCTTAATATTGGTCAGGTCACACACCTTTGATACATTACGCACCCTGGTACAGCGGTTCTTAATATTGGTCAGGTCACACACCTTTGATACATTACGCACCCTGGTACAGCGGTTCTTAATATTGGTCAGGTCACACACCTTTGATACATTACGCACCCTGGTACAGCGGTTCTTAATATTGGTCAGGTCACACACCTTTGACAAGCTGACAAAGGTCTTGAACACTTTCCCCATAAAAATGCACTTTATACACTCACACAAAATTTTGCATACATTACTTTACTTTATTGCAAGGGAAATTGTTTACCCTCACATGGACATAATATAAAAATAATATTTACGAGTCCTGCCCATCACTTTATCTTTTTTGAATCTATGCAGAAATTAGTGGTCACTTCTCGGATAAAAGTGAAATGAATCCAAATTGTGCAACTAAATAGTGAAGTTTAGTTCTGCTCAAAAGTAAAAGTTAATTAGAATGGTGCTTTTTTTTTAGTGAGAAGTTGAAATTATGGCGTAGTCTGTGATATTTAATATATTTTTAATGGCAACAAGTGCTGAAAACCTTCCCTAACAAACAGACTCAGAGCTACCAATGCAAAAACAAATACTTCACTGGAAAACCCATTTGCAAAGCTGTCAGCAAGCTTTGTGACCACAATGCTAGGTTTTTATAACTCTGAGAGTGGGCTGAGTGTGAAGTGATGTATGAGGATAGCAGGAGTTGAGTAAGACGGGAGATTGACTGAGTGTGACATGAGGGCAATGACAAGGAAGGTAAAGCTATAAGGTTGGATTGAGTAGAGCTGAGAAAATTACAGAACGTAAAATATCTTGGAATCGTGGTTGAGGAGAAAGGTGGGAGTAGAGAGGATTTAATGAGAAGAGGACAGCAGAGAGAGTTGTTCTATAGCTGTGTAAGAGACCTGCACTTGAATAAGAAAGCGACAGCGGTGGTGACAAAGTTATAAAAAAGACTATATATAAGCTTTAGCACCTTAAATGTTATTCTACTACTTAAGATCTGCATTATTATTATTTTTATATATATGTTTAATAACTAAAATTAGATTTTAAAAAATTGGTTAAGTAAGGAATAACTAACCAAACTAATAATGTTATAAACAAATTAAGATTATGGAGAAAATAATAAGGTAAATAATCTGTCACTCCAGGTATAGCACTCTAGATGCCCTTACGTGGTCGCTACGTTTGTATGTTTATTGCGCACGCTTCATAAACCCTGTGAAGCCCCGTCCATGGACCCCCCAGTTTGAGCGCCCTTGTCCTAGTAGAACATTCAACCATAGTTGTGGAGGTGTGCATTGTATGCTGACATGTGATTGATGTGGCTGTGTCCCCAGTCGAGCTTCCTGGGCCCCACGTGGTGTTTGCGAGATGTCTGGCCCTACTGGGCAGTCCCCTCGAGTCCAATAGAGGAGTACATGTCCTCGGGTTCCTCAAGAACTACGCCAATATCCTCAACTCGCACTTGAAACAGGTCTGGAACCAGAGACTGTCCGTGCTGGTGGCTCGTATTGAAGGTGAGTAGATTGTATGTGCTGGTGACTCATCTTGAAGGTGAGTAGATTGTATGTGCTGGTGACTCATATTGAAGGTGAGTAGAATGTGCTAGTGACTCATCTTGAAGGTGAGTAGATTGTATGTGCTGGTGACTCATATTGAAGGTGAGTAGAGGCACATTGAATCTGACGAGTCTTGTTCTCTTGCAGACACAACAGACTCGTGGCGAGATGAGGTCTGGGAGGATCTAGTCCTGGAGTTTCTCTCGGTCACGCTCACTGAGCTGGCCGACGAGAAGTGGTCTCGCCAGCTGGGTGACAGTTTGACAGGCCAGATTCCTCTCTATGTTGACCACCCGCTGGAAAAGGCCATGCTCTACAAGTGTCTGGCAGTGGTCATCGTCCATTCCACGGACAAGGAGTTTGTCAATCAACAGTTGGAGGTTCTGGTGGGGGCCTTGAAACAAGCCTCACCACAGGAGAGCAAGGTGAGTAGATTTAATGTCAGCACTCCTTGCTCAGGACTGTTCTTGCTCCATCTCCTGTCCTCAGATCTTGCAACCCCTTGTGTCCTCAGAGTGTGGCTCGAGCTCTGGGTCTGTGCGCCAGAGAACACCTTCACCCCTTGCTGGCTCGACTGGAGCGTCTCGCCACAGAGGAACTGGCGCGCAAGTCATCTCGTCTTCTTGGGTTCATGAAGGACTCTCGTCACGAACTCGAGCTGGAACGATTAAAAACCTCGCTACTCTTGTGCTACGGGGAGGTGGCTCTAGAAGCGCCAGGGACTCAGTTGTTGCCCCGACTGGAGCACGGACCGGCCGCCTGGGTACTGGCGCAGCTGCGAGGGGCTAAGGGTCCTCGCACCAAGGAGGCTGCCCTTGAGACGGTGGGGAACATTGCAGAGTCATTCCATCCCAACCGCAATAGCCTCCACATCCCGCTGCAAGGCCGGTCTGAAATCCTAGCGATGGTACTAGATCAGTTTCAAGCACAGAGTGCAGATTTACACACTACCGTACTTAAGGTGGTCACCGCTCTGGTGAGGTTGCCTCCACCCCTCACCCCCGAGGAGAGGGTGGTTGTGCTCAAGGCCTGTTTCACGCAGGTGTACCAGGGGATAGGAGGGAGAGGGGATGTCCTGTCTTCCCTGGGCTCCCTGGTGAGACAGATCCTGCTGGATTCGGTGAGCCCCGCGACTTTGGACGAGATGTTCACACTCCTGGAGCCGTGGTTAGTTAGCGGTGATGCTCACCAGAGAGAAGCAGCGGTCACCACCCTCTCCATGGTGTTGAGATGCTACCTGGACAATCTCCAGCTGGGGTACGAGTCCCCGAGCAAGTTCACGCAGACGGGCCTGCTCCTGGGACGGCTGGTCCCCCGATGCACCGACCCCTGTCTCCCTGTGAGGCCCCTGGCAGTGGAGTGCGTGTGCCTTGTCTTGCAGCTAGCCTCGCGTTATGAGGGTCACCTAGCAGACCATGACAACGACACGACTGGAGCACTGGAGACGATTCGACAGCAGATTGTGACTGAGGACCCGTCAGCTCTGTTCAAGGTCAGAGTTTAACACATGGGGTCAGTAACTCTGGGGATGCAAAGCTTGGACAATTACCAAGCTTAAACAATAAAAATATTGACTGAAATACCCACTTATCTTTATGTACATTATCAGCTTCTGTGATCAAATAGTCCAAGGTGTCACACACGCAATATACTGGACTGCCAATGACAGGGGGATAGAGGTTTGAACCTCAGTCAGGTCGGCTGGGGGAGATTTGTTTCTAAATTGTATTTCTTTTTTCCTGAACACAAATGCGGGTATATTGCTAAAATTATATCTCCCTCATCCATATTTCTTCGGTGTAGTTAATATATGGGTACTAAGGCACGGGGCTAGCAAATATACATAGAATTAAATAATTTGAAGTAATTTATTTGTGTGTTGTGGTAATAACTTTATTAATCAAATTAAGATTAAATATTACAAGAAACTGTACAATAAAACAAATAACAAGTAATTTCATTTCATAAAGAAATGTAAACAAGCACAATATAACATTTCACAGGCATAAAAACAATTAACAAATTATATTAAAACAACTCAGCTTGTCGACATTATTTACTTTCATGGTGTCCTGGGTAAAGAACACTTACACTACATTACCACCGTCAATTTGATTGTGCTGGCTAATATCACTACATTACCACGGTCAGTTTGATTGTGCTGGCCAGTATTACTACATTACCATGATCAGTTTGATTGTTTCCCAGGTTACAGGTGAGCTGGCCAGAATCATCTGCGGGAAACTCCCGCACTTCCAACTGATGCACTTCTCGGAGAGTCTTCAGGAGGGTCTGCTAGACCCGGAGACCACCAGCTCCAGTGGAGCCAGTGTTGTTCTCAACATTCTGCTCAAGGCCAAAGGAGGAGAGCTCTACCACCAGGTCCACGACATCCTGGCCGGTCTGCTCCAGCAGTTGGCCCACATACACTGCCCCCAGACCCGTACAGGCACCATCAGGGCGGTGCTGGCCCTCGCGGGGCATCACCCCAAGGCTGTGGTGTCGGCGCTCCTGCACCGCCCCCTGCCCTTCAACCTGGCGGTCACAGAGTGCTGGGAGGGCTTGACCCATGACCCCGAGCTCTGCGCCGACATAATCGACCAGTTTCTGCGGCTCGTGGCGACCACGCCCCCTTACGAGGAGGAGGGTAAAGGGAACTCCGAAACAAAGATCGCGTCCCTGCAACCGCTCGCCGCGATCAGTGCCATGAAGGAGATGTTCCGCGTTGGCGGCACGATGCGAGAACTCGCTATCGGTAGGTTTCCTGACCTCTTCTCGTGTTTCCTGGTCTCTGTGGGTGGCTATGTTGGTGTATCACCCCCCATATACACTCCACAGCAATCGTCTACTGGCGGCAGCAAGTTCTCCTTCATCCCCAACCGGGGTGCTTACAAGCTGAACCCAGCTCGAGTCGCAAGAGAGGCTTTCGAGGCATTCCTGCTGTGTGCGGGTTGCGAGAGCATAGCGGGTGCACTGTCCCGGTGTGACTATACCGAGGCTGGGGACAGTCTCGCGTCCTTTGTGGACATGGTGCCTGGGATCACGCGGGCCGTCTGTACGAACATCCCGCATGCCCTTCCTAAACTGATCACAGCGCTGAGTCAACATGCAACCAGCACACACGAGTCACGGAGAGTCGCAGTCGCAGCATTCTACTCCGAGCTGGTGAAGCTCAAGTTGAACGGTCAAGTGGTGTTGTTAGAGAGCGTGATCAACAACTTGCTCAACTGTCCTGGAGACCCTTCAAGCGAGGTACGAAGACTTTGTCTGGGGGGTCTGGCTGCTGTGGCAAGCCTTGACCCGGAGCAGAGGGCCCGGTACTCAGGGCCCGTCGTGTCGGCGCTGGTGCAGGGTTTAGACGACCAAGGCAGAATCCCACTAGCGGCCATCTTGGGATTTTCAGATATGCTGCCTGCAATGGACCAGGAACATGTTCGCAGCGTACAAACATCGGTAGCTTTGCGGATAAAACCATACTTTCAAAGGGAAGACGCGGTGATGCGCGCAGCTGCGATCAGAATGTTTGGGGACCTCGCCAAGTTTGGTGGAGTAAACTCTACAAGTGCTTTCATAGAGCAGGTCCAGGGGAACTTTGTGAGTTTGCTGCTGCATCTCAGCGACTGTGACGATCAAGTGGTGAAGGCGTGCAAGTACTCGCTGCGGCAAACCACTCCTCTGCTTCGAGCCGCTCGGGTCAACACAATGGTGCAGGACCATCTGATAGATGGCGCACACCTGCACTACACTCACTTCATGGCAGACCTCGCCAAAGTGGTCGCCGAGGAGCTGGTTGAGCTTGTCCCAGGGCTTGTCATTGGTGCATTGGCTCACATTAAAAGTCCATGGCCAGCCCTACGAGGTAATGCGGCCACATTCGCAGGATCACTGTGCGGCCACTTGGCGCCAAGCGATGACATCAACAGCTCGGTGCAGCTGGACACTGTGTGCGCACGACTCGTGTTGCTACTGAGGGATGAGGATGCGAGCGTTCGGGCCAAGACGGCCCGGGCCATGAGTTCTATCTTTGTGACATAAGTGATATAGCGCTGAATCTCCTTGCTTGGCTAGACCCATCTTACTCGCCACTATCGTTGTATTGGCTTATAATAGCCACAAACCCCTCGCCAATCAGAGTCAAGAAAGTTGGGTGTTCCTGTAAATGTAAAGATGAGGTCTCTGACCAGCTCCACTCGCCACCACCCTTAGACACGCTGTTACATTCCCAGAACAATCCTTTCAGGTTAAGTGCATGTAAACAAAACACTCTAGATGCAATTTCTCTAATGTGTAAAGATAAACAATTGCTTTTCAGTGGCTTATTAACTTGTGTAAAAGTGATTTATAGTTTGCACTTCTGAATAAATGTGATATTAATATAAATCTGATCACTGGGGCTCTGTGAGCTCAAATGTTTAGATTGGAGTAAAGCTCGAGTGGGCTTCTCAAATAACTTTCAGATCAACATTATCATCAACTGTTTCCTGACTGTGACTGGGTCAGTTTAGTAAAATGCCCCCATCTTCCTCCACCATCCCTCTCCTCTCACTTGCACACTTGCTATTATCTGCTCCTGCTGTCTCTTCCTTATATAGTTCATCTTCAACATCATCTGTTCCTTTTCCCCCTCCTTCTTGTTCTCACTTGACTGTATATTACTCTCTTCTACATCTGTTTGCAGCACTTGACAATTAATACAGTGTTGTATAGATCTCTTGTATATTGTATTATATATTAGTGCCTCGCCTTAATGGCGATACAAAATAAAATATAATAATATATGTGTCTTAAAGTTGGAGGTGCTCAAGTTGGTTCTTAAACCAAGGACCATATTTAACAGTTGGCACAACTGTGCGTTATTCTATCTTCTTCTTTATTAGTAAAATGAAAAGTTTGTCTGTCGTGAGTGTTGTGCGATATCTACCCCATTTAGCGGGCTGACATTTTAAAACCAATAACCCCTCTGGACAAACATGTGCACCTCCAAGCCAGAATTTTAAAATTTTGGATTTGATTTTTTTTTTAATTAATTAAAAACTGGGTTGGAAAACATAAATGGTTTTTTTTGGTCTGTTTGAAGCAAAGAAAAACAGGTACTTCTGCTCGTTAGAAATAAATCAAACACAATCTGTATTCAAATTTTTACTTTGCCATGAAATTTTATTTTATTTTGTGTGTAAAAAAACAGCATACTAAACATTTCTGAACCTGCATTTTATTGATATAAGGGCAAACGCACACGGTGGTCTGAGGCTGACAACTAGCGGCCGCACACGCAACTGACCATCGGTGTTACATTCCATGGAAGATTCAGTGTTGTTGCATTTCCAAGGACTGAGATGGTCGGTGATATTGATAAGAAATCACAAATATGGTATATCAGAAGTATTGGGCTCACCCTATAAACAATCAACGCTTGTTAAAAGGGTGTTATCACTGGGGACATGTAAGGTCACTAAATCAATTGAATTATCACAATCTCCATTGAACAACAGCTTTGAATGTTGGAAATAGAGTTTACACACCCCGTGGGGCTACAAGCGCAAGCACAGTTGATGTGTGCATCTAATGCTTGGATACGAGATTCCCATTCCATCGCCGACAGGCAACAAACAATGGGCTCTGTGTAAAGTCGGTTGAAAACTGGAACATGTCACATCTTTTTCATAGGTCCATCTTTTTAGTCTGTCATGTGCAAAGCCCCATTTGAATTTATAGTGAATTGTCTGTCATGTGTGGTCGCCTCTATTTATAAAATAAATAAATGTTTGGGAATTGTTCGACTAATTTTTTTTTATCCACTTTAAAATTCAGTAAGATACAAATGGCAATTTTCATAAAATTATTAATGCTTCTCGCAACAGATTGGAAAAATTTTACATTTGAAATGTTACTAATGGTTCCTCAGATTTATCATGGGTTTTAAAATTATTAAATTGCAATTTACCTTTTGCTCCTTTTAGAAAATGTTCCATCCTTAAAGATAAACTATTTAATTTTACAAAAGATATTTTTTGCATACTCAAATCAAATAATTTACAAACTATTTGTAATGTTTTCTAGTTGGTAGTCGTGTTTTGTTGTTAGTGTTGGTTAATAAAATGTTGGGTTTGTGTAGGATGTATTTACATGTCATGTCAAATTAATTTGCATGTGCTTTTACTATTATTATTAGTAAGTTCGTAAGGTTTTTCCTTTTTTTTTTGTAACCTTTTTATTTTGTATCTGTTTTTAATTTTTTACTGCACTGTTTTTTTTCTTGTTATTCGTAAAGTTATCGTTACGTTGCTGAAGTCTTGTTTTCATGATACTTGATGTGAGCAGCTAGGACCAGTCAACGTCTTTGATTGCTTATTTTAGGTCAAGATGTAATGTTGGTAACCATGCCACAGTATTGTATGTATCATGTATGTTTATTAAACTGACGACCGACACAACATTCCTCTCAAAGATACATTCTTCTAGTTATTATTAGTTGCAGATTGTAGGGCACGAGTGGAGTTCTGAGTGCCGATAACCCTAAAACAATCAAACTCCAGGAATCAGAGTACCACAGGCCTGCTATGAGTGGGTACCATGCTACCAGACCCAGTACATTTAGGGTATTGAGGTCCAAACTTATTTTAAAGTAGTGGTAAAATCTGAATGCCAAACAATAAAATGGCCATCCATACTAAGCTTTAGTGCAAACCTGCGCACTCAGTGGGGCTTCCTCCCTGGGGACTTACCATTATACACCAGGATATTCATTGAGAACTATTCTCAACTGTACTTTCCTATAGCACTGCGTCTTACTACCCAGCCAGGTTATTCGCTGATGTGTTAGGGGTGAGGCAGGTTGAACATTGACGGAGTGTACAAACATTTCTCACAATGATATCACTAGATTGGTCCAGTCTTGTCCTCTGCTTCAAGCAGTGATTCAAGGTCAAGCTAAACAAGTGACACAAAAATATGTAGAAACCAAGTGGACTAGTGTCAAATAGAGGAAGGCCGGTTTGAACTCCTGGCGGGCCTGTGCTACCATTTGTTAGAGATGTATCTGGCTTTCCCCTGTGTGTTATGTAAACTGCAGCACTAGGATAGTATTGGTAGACAAGAGTTGCCGGCTAGCAAACAAGTGTAGAGGGCTTGTCTAGACTACCTCCCTGACTCACCAATCAATTGTACCCCCTGAATCAGGCAATTTATTGTTTTATATGTAGAGCCATCTTTATTCTGTTGACTGATTACTTACGTGATATATTGTACAATTAATAAACATTGATCATTGAACAGTTTTGTTTTCTTCAACCTTGTGCGCTTGTTTGGGCTGTGCCGAGTCGCAGTGTCGAGCCTCTTCGTATCGCCTGGAAACACAATTATTGTGCACTTGTGTAGCCACCTCCTCAATTCCACAACGAATTAAGGCCGGTGTACAACAACAAAAACGATACCATTAGCAGAAAATTCAAAAGATATAAAAAAAA
>CABFWB010003189.1:0-20207 GCA_902151455.1 Timema bartmani | reverse complement strand
AAGAGGGACGGAACATCTAGACGCGAAAGGACGGTTCGAGAAGCGTGGTGGAGCATGGAGAATGATCCAGACTAAAAGTTTCTATCGCTCACTGACGTCTCGGGCATCATACGTCACACTATTTTTCCCATGACACCTCGCGCCGACTTGAACTCCGTGCTTCATTCAGTCAGTCTTAGCACAAAGTTTATAGTGGAGTGTAGTTCGGGAGGCCGGCTCGGGAGACGTGATAACAACAACATAGGGCGATGGGGCATGGTAAGTCCACTTTAGTATTACTTCACCAGTGCTTCGTTGATGTTTTAATCTTTTCTTGTAGTGGTTATTTCAATAAACGCTACACTTGAAAACATTCTGTTACAGTCTGGCCCAATGGTTCCCAACCTGAGGCCGGTGAAACCCTATCAGTGTGTCTGAACTATACAAATAAACTTGTTAAATTAAGATTGAGAGTTTGCAGCTCCAGGGTTGGTTTGAGGTGCTTTCTCATGCATCCGGGGCAGAGCCCTTGTACCCTAGAATAATTGCTGTGGTTTGCCCGTTGCCTTCTGCCCTGAATTTCTACGAGTGAGCAAGAAAGTGCCTACAAATGTTTCTGGAAAGTGTATAATATCATGCCTTCCAGGGATCTTTCACAAGTCTCAGTCGACATGGGATCGACGTATCTACTCCCCATACAAAGATAGTTGTGCTATGGCCGGGTCAGAACCAATCAACATGAGGGCATGCACTTTACCTCGTCCACCATTTACATAAATAACAATAAACATGAAACTAGTTTTATTTATTTACTTGCTATTCATATTATCATAACGTGTAGGTCCTATATACTCATATGTACTAATTACACTAATGTGTAAGGGGTCAGGAAGGTTGAATTTTAGTGGAAATAGAGAGACGTCATAGACCAAAGGTTCTCAAACCGTGGTTCAAAGATACCTAGGAGGTTTGGTAATAATAATCACATACAAACATTAGAAACATCAAATGGCCAGACGATGGTGTATGTATTTCCTCGATAGACAAGTCAAAGAGGAGGTCGTCTGTCTGTTCCTTTTAACAGTTATTTATCAAGTTATGAGCTCTAGAATTTGGACATATCCAAGCAACTATTGCTTACTTATTCAATGTAATTATTTGATACACAGGTATGTATATTTTCTTAAACATTTCATTTACTACTTTAATTTTTGTCTTGTATTTTTAGTCCCAAACTGGAATTGCCTAAAAACAATGTTTCTTCTTGATAACTCTCAACCCCCACCCCCACAACTTTGAGAAACACTGGCTTAGACCATTTTGCCACAGAAGCGGGTGTTGTAAAACTAATCTGTAGCTTGTTTTAAGGTTTGTCCGCAACTTGGTTGTGAGCCACCGATCCAGACCATCTCAGAGTCTGTTCATCCTAACAGATGACACACGAGTTAGCCAGACCCTCGGTTTGTGTCAAACATGTCACCATTCACAGAAACAAGAGCTCATGTTGGTGTCACCAGTCACGTAAACAAGAGTTCATTTAGTTGTCCCAGACACTCACGCGGCGGCGATGGCCTGAGAAGAGCTGAGTCTTGGGTCAGCCGGAGGGAACAACCTCCTCTCCATGGGCACCCCCACGGGCCACTCGGGTCTATACCCGCAGTACCCTGGCGCGGTCTTGTCGTACGGAAGTCTCAGCCGGTCGGCGCACAGGAGCCGGTGGATCTCCCGCCTTGTGACCTCGTCCACCAGGTCCTTTGTGGGGTCCACGCAAGGACATCTACGTGCGAAACATCCCAGTCACTCTCAAGAGCTGTCATTTATAACCTCACCCCTAGCATTCGTTTGTCGTAAAAACATTCCAAGATACCCTCCAGCGAGATGGAACGGCTCGAACAATGACGAAAACCTAGGAGGAAACGGGAATCGAACCCAGTACACTTGGTCGTGCTCTCATATTCCCGAGTACTCGCCATGTTGCCCCCACCCAAGGGATGACGACCAGATCCGGTGTGATCCGAGAGGAAAACAAACCGTCCTCACCTCACCCTAGGGCCGTTATCTAGCCAGAAGGCCCGAGTGGGGTCCCCCAAGAAACGACTCTGTATCCTATCCCAGCTGTTGGCCGCATATGACCATCCTGGGGGCAGCGACTTGGACACGTGTTGGAACCTGACCTGGATTCAGGTACAGCCGAGTGTGATATTGTACAGTCAAGACGAGGCGTTGTGGCTACTAATTAATGAGTATTTGGTTCCAATAAAAGCCAAGCTAATGCCATAATTACTGTCTGTAATGGGATATTATTTAACACTGCATCTTCAGTTCAATAAATCAACCAGATTGGGAACTAACAGCTGATTAAACGAGTATGGGTACAACACATTAATAATAATATCATCTTTATTCAGGTGAAGTTAAGATCAGCGTCTTTTCTTATGCCTAACCACAATCCATGATCATACTTGTACTTATGTACTACAGTATTAATACTATGATTAAAATCTAATTCATAAAAGCTCTACAAAAATATAATTAGATATCGAACACATAGCTCTTCACAGAATTATACCCTTTATCTATCCTGTAAGGTAACAAGCTTACCTTGCATTATTTCACTATGGTGTAGCTTATAAGATAGGGTCATAGTGTAATCAGTCAAGGTAAGACTGTAAGCTTTCAGTGTAAATGGAGAGTACATTATAGAATATTAAAATGAAATGAACTAAATAAGCAAAACTAATTATAGGACTAAGAAAAAGATACATTAGCACAAAGACACAACATACCACAAACCTTCAAATGTCATACATACTATGCATTTTAATATAGGCCTATATATAAAACATGGTGTAGATAGCAAATAATTTTACAAAAAAGATATTCATAGGTACACATACACATACACCAGGGTTCCTACGGTCTGGAAAGTCAGGGAATGTCAGGGAAAGTCAGGGGAAAAAATAAGTCAGGGAAGCCTAAGAAAAGTCAGGGAAATGACAATTCATGTCACACTTCAATTTCATCGGAAATTGTAAAGCCGCAGAAGGAAGGTGTTGCCAAAAGTGAAAGTAGTGTAGTGGCGCGAAGAAACCCTAACAATTTTTTTTATGAAAGATAATATAAATAAGGTGGAATTAATTTGGGCTTTGCAAGTTGTTGAAAATAAAATGTATTTCAATTCATGCAATAATTTAAGTACAATTTTTCAGTTTATGTTTCCCGAGTATTCCGAGTGGCCTGCTCCATTCTTTCATAACAATTTACTGGACTATCTAAAATCATTTAACAACTTTGTAATTTGTTTTGATGAGGCATTGAATAAAGTTATTCAACGAGGGCAAATAGACATTGTATTCAGATTCTGGGACAAGGAAAATCATAAAGTTGTCAGTCATTGCTTGGACAGTGTTTTTATCGATAGAAGCACCGCTGAAGAGTTACTTAAGCATTTCTCTGTTGGTATTTCTCCTCTTCCAGTCTCTAAGTTTATACAAGTGTCAATGGCTGGCCCAAATGTCAATCTAAAGTTTATAACGCAACGCTTCTTCAGGAACACACAAAATCTGTCACAGACAATGAAGTATGTATTTTGATAAATCTGAGGACATGTGAGCTTCATGTTCTTCATGGTTCCTTGAGAACAGGAGTAGAACATGTCAATTGGGATATAAATTTCTTATTGTGTCACACGTACTACCTGTTCACTGACTCTACAGCTCGTCAAGCATTGTTTATCCAGTTGACAGGGTGTACAACTTTTCCTTCGAAGTTCTGTGGTGTGCAGTGGTTAGAGAAAGTAACGTGCTTTCAAAGGGCATTACAAATTTGGAACCACGTTAAGTTTCACAAAGAAGAAAATCTTCTTAAAACAAAACCTGTAGGGATACTGAAAAGAGCAGCCTCTGCTCCATTCCTGAAGTGTAAACTAGCTTTCTTCAAAACAATTGCAGGTGGATTTCAGCTTTTCCTTTTTGATTGGATTTGATATATTTTGTTATTTTTTCCATCATTTTCCCTGAACTGATTGGCAAGACGTCTGCGTTCTTATTCTTCCATGAGAGGTGAGGCAAGGTCGGCTGTAGGGGAGGAGGAGACCGAAATAAATGTAATTAAATTAATATTTCCAAATGAATGGTACCATAAAATTATAGTGGAAATTTTCTAAGAAGTTGGTCAGGGAACTTGGGATAAGTAGTCAGGGAAAAGTCAGGGAGAATTTTTTTTCAAATACGTAGGAACCCTGTACACATACATGTGTCTGGGCTCCATAATTCGTAGCCCAGTTTGTGGAAAACTTGGCCAGTACTAATGTACCATTTCCCATGGGACGCCCAAATGTACTAATCAAATATCCTTGTCTCGATGAGATGAGGTGATGTGATAGTGAGTATGAGAGTGATGGTGAGAGTGAGTATGAGGGTGTGGAACCAGTGGACTCAAACCTAGCTTAAATCTAACCAACGAAATCCTGATGATCTTAGGAATAATTCCCCTTTCAGGAAAATTACCCATGGTACCAACCAGGAATCGAACCCAGGACCCCTAGGTTGGTAGCCAGGTGCACCCGCCACTACACCACAGGGACAGTAACAATACTCATAATGTTTAGTAACTATAATAATAGTAGTAATTTAATATCAATCTGTGTTTACTTTCAAAGAATGTGGAGGTTAGATTATATGTTTCCAAGATATGTTACCAAGAGATCTTAGAATTCTACAAGTATGTGAGTATGGGAACATGTGTGATCAAGCGTGGGGTGTACCGGGTCTGCGTGAGTCTCCAAGGTCCTAGCTGACACTTGTTGGGGCGAGACGGGCAGGGCCCCTTCCCGACCAGCTTGTCCTGTGGTGGTGGTGTAGGTGTGTTGGACAAGGAGTCCCCTTGCTGTGGGGTCTGTCTCCTCCAGGGACACAGCAGGGGACATGACCTCATGAGGGCGCACGCCAGGCTGCAACACAAGCTAATGAGCTCCTCACTATGGCTCATAGAGTGCTCGTCAAACTTCCTGTTTCAGATGCACGATTAAATACCTTACAGTGCACCCTCAAGGTCCTCAAGCTTAACTTTTGTATTATGACCTTGAAAGGAAATCGTTACAAGACAGAAATTCATGGATGTCCCTGTCCGTTTGTTTGCTTTGATATTACTAATCGAATTTTCATGCAAATTATAAAACTACCCTTCGTGAGTGTCTTATCTCTTAAATAGTTTTGGTTTTATAAAATGTTGAAACTGTCTATTTTATTCGTTATAACCCTATAAAAGAAAAATTTATCACCCTGTGTTTAACTATTTATTTGTGTTCTACACATAACTATTAATAACACTAATATGTTAGGGATAAGAAAGGTTGAATTTAGAATAAGTGTTCCGCACTAGCGACACCAGCTGCTAGTGTGCGAGTTGGTGTGATAAGGGAGTCTGTCCTGAGCATTAGTTGCTCACTAGCGCACTCAGTTCCGTTCACCACTCACCACGAGCAGTGTGTGTCTTACATCCGGTACAAGAGAGCTGTACATGAGTAAAGTTGTGTACGACGCCAGACTAACCACCACAGCGCCAAATGTGCCACAGACATATCAGTCCTACCAGTGACATAAGTTGTACTCAAACATTGAAGGAAATTAATATAGTACCAAATATGTCTGAACAGTTTATGTGCACTTTTATTGGTTTGATGTGCTTTCTCATCTATCAGAGCACAGCAAGCACTCAGCCCTTCGGCGGGTTAGTTTCGCCTACCCACTTCATCTGGGGGCAAGAACATGTACTCACTCATATTCTACCTTCCAAGGATCTTTCACAAGTTTGTCGACATGGGACCGATGGATTTACTTCCCATACAAATAGTCAAGCTAGGGATTTTTATCACTCGGTAAAAACCTTATGGCCTCAGCCGGGTCTGAATCCATGAACCTTGGGTTTTGATGTGATTACTTTACCTCGTATATCACCGAGGTCAAAGGACTTACAATATAAAAATAGTTATAAGTTTAGTTTTTGCTAAGGTTCACCCCTCCCCCCTAAGCCCATCATGTTGAGTCTGGTAATGCGCTGGCACGATTCACCCTCATCATCCTTGTCTCTTAAAGAGGTTGTCTCGATAAGTAACAGGCAGACATTCCGGTCAAACGATATTGAAAAAGACAGCCCCTGAACTGCTGCGACAGTAGTGGACCAGATCTACCAAACATGGTCGGCTCTGGCGAGGAATAAACAGTTTAATTTCTTAAGAACAAGTTTAATTCTGTGCCAACGTTCTTTGACCTCCAAGTTGACTCTGGTGCAGGGTAGCCCCTGTGGGGTGATAGGGCTCGGTCTGGTCGTCAGCGTCTCATTGTCTCGTACAAGCACTCGACTGGGGGGCTCTGCCCTTGGCTCTTCTACACGCGGCCAGACGTACTGTGCATGACTACCAACTTTAGGATACTTGTAGTCATTTGTGTAAGTTGTCTGCTTGTCATAAATATTCAACTGCATTTTAACAGCCATTTTAAGATTTTATTGCATGGAGACATCCAACAATGGATCACAAACTGAAACAGCTATTTGATTGTTTCTTCAGTTTCCAAGTACATTCAATTGTTTGTCACATTCGGTGCGCAAGCAACTAAAATGACCTACATTCTTCACTAGCCTAATGAAAACGTTTACAACCTGGGCAGGTAGCGAGACGCAATGGAAAATTAAACTGTCGTTTTTTCCAACTATCTTGAGGGTCATCCCAGACACCTTGTGCAGTGAGTGGAACATTCTTACGATAATTTGATGGATTATTACACTTTTATCTACTATTTAGTTTGACAAACCATGTTCATAGTCTGGTCGTCAGAACTAGGGACGGCAATTTTTACTAATACATCAATATATTTATCATTCGATATATCAAAAGATACAATACATCATGATACATTGAATTCAACCGGGCCAAACGAACTGGAAAGACCATTTTTAAGATGGTTGCTATTCTGTTCTTCCCTGCTTTTCCTCCCTTTTTGGTTTTATTTAGCTGTTTAAAAAATGAACAAGTTTAATTAGAAAATATTGTTTGATTTATTTTGAGTAAACAAGCTTTAAAGCGTAGTTTGATACATCGGAGACTAGAATACCGCCTGTATATAATTATCAGAGTGCCGGGTATACTCCTGTTGTAAATACAGACAACTCAATAAGGCAGGGATCAGGCAAAGGGAAATAAAAACCAATGATTGTATTTGATAGTTTATTTGCTTGCTATGCAAGAAGGAAGTTCACAAGAATTATCACAGACAACAAACGTTACTCATCTCATGTTTGTAACACGAGACAGTCCCAAACAGGAATAAAACCCTAAAAAAATAAAACTTACTAAAAATACATCAGGGTATAGAATTTCCTTCAAATATAACCCATTTCTGTCCCACCCCTAGTTTTTTGTCTGAGGTTGATGCATAGGACATGACAATAAGGAATAAAATACAATTTGTACATAAAAGAAGGAGGCGAAATACATTACAACTGTTGCTCGACAGCAGACAAAGGTACATTACAACTGTTGCCCTTTGTCGTCGAGCAAACTGACACATTACACTTTACAGCTATAAACTGATTTGTAGTTTCAAATAACAAAATATACATAACTCTAGTCAATAATGTTATAGTTTAATGACAGTCTTAATATTTATTGAAATTAATATGCGTATGAGTAAATCCATTTCTAAACATAATGTCATGGAGGATCTTAGTTTAAAATACTGCTAGTTTGTGGACACTATTAGTTCACATAACGATAACATGACGTTGTGGAGTAAACCGCTGATTAAAAACTATTTTATCAAACCGTGTAAAACTTGTATAAACCATGCAACGTATCAGGTATCATTTGGTGTAATTTATTGCAGTGACATGTGCTATCACACCATTGCTCTACCACTTGGTATACCCAGACAATACCGACCCTAGTGTCAGTCCATGCCTGGACTCTACAGTCAGTGTTGCCAACTTGGCCAGTTCAAGATATTCTCATCTAAAAACATCAAACAAATTAGATAATTTTCAAATATGAAGGTAAACCTCGGTAAAATGATTCCCAAAGTGGCCAGACCTCTTGAAAAAATCTCCAGTGGTTAACCACACAGAACTCCATAAATAAGTTGAAGTTTAGCTGATAAACTTCACATGATCCAAATTACATAAATATAAAATATTATATAATAATTATCTAGTATTAGCTTACAATACTCAAAAGTGAATCAACAAACTGTCACTGGACAATTAAGTGACAGAATAAGTGATTAAACATTGAATGAAGTGTTCCTTCAGGACAAACATAGGAAATGCACCAGTTAATATTGGTCCAGGAAATGTTACATCTAATACACAGCTCTTAGAGGTGGCTGTCAAATGAGGTAGTGGAAATAACTCAAGAAAACAGTGATATGAAGAATCAAGATATCACAAAATAACAGTGATATGAATGATCAAGATAACAGTGATATGAAGAATCAAGATATCACAAAATAACAGTGATATGATGATCAAGATACTGCAAGATAACAGTGATATGAATGATCAAGATATTGCAAGATAACAGTGATATGAAGGATCAACATATCAGACATTAGTGAAAGTTTTTCTTTAAGAAACGGATATTAACTAGTTGTCAAGTGATAGCAGTGTAAAGTGTGAGCTATGTTCCTAATTACATTGAAGTATTATTGTAACTGTACCCACCATTCTCGCCTACATGTATAAATACCCGGTATCGTGTACTTGACCAACGTCTCATGAACACGATATTTTCCAGTTCACCACGAGATGTGTGTTCATACAAGCGCTACAACCACTAACCTCGCACAACCATAGCCCCTCCTCCCCCCCTTTCATATCCAAGAATTAAATCAAAGTTTTGGTTAATGTTCTTGTCTCTATGTCCAACTGTCATTGACATGCACCATCAGAAAAAACAAACAAGTCACACATGTGATGTACGGTAAAACCAAGATCATGTAATGTCCATTGAATTACTGACAATATTAAGATGAAGTGTGTACAAACCTTTTAAAACTTTGGCTTCACTTTGAATATTTGTCAGCTTTGATTTTACTTTAAAAAAAACAAAAACATTGTTTTCAATGATTATGAAGCTTCGCCAATATAAAAAACTGACGGTTAAAATACACATTGACGTTCAATTATTGCCATTTGTGTTGCTAATTACATCACAAATTAATGTTCATATGACAAACATATGTAGTAGGGGAAATGGATGCTGCAACAATGTGATTCATCAGCAGCTTGCGACAGTTGTTTATACATTTTCTAAATAATAATTTGAGTCTAAATAGGTCATAAAAACATGCTAAATATTATATATTTTTTTCAAATGAAAACTTATTTATATACAGTCAAACATCAGTTAGAGAATATTTCATACATTCAATTCTGCTTCGCTGTGAATTGAAAAATGGCCTAAGTACACCCTGTATAATAGTGACTTTCACTTCTGTCATTTCTTATAATTTAAACTAACACTTTTCTAAAACAATATATACCGAATGATAAGTTAAACTATACACACAACATTTGAATAAATTGAATATACAAAAAGACTCAGTCGCAACTCCTGCCAAACAATCGATAAAATAATCAATTTCAAGAGCCATTGAAAAAAATTCTCTAGTAAATACAATGTCCATAAACACAGCCATCTTGTCTATAAAAAAGACAAATTAGTTTTTGTCAAAAATAAAATTAATGTTTTAATAGTTAATGACAGTGACCGGTATTAAATGGTATCAACCAATCATCAGAGTGATCGGACTTGCACAACTGGTGCCGTATTTAAATAAAACTTCAGCTACAAGAGTTTAAATGACAATCTTGGATTGAAATGAATTGGAATAATATTACCTAATATGCATTTTATAAAAAACTTGTTTTATGGTTTAAATTATCAAAAACTATATTTTTTAAACATAGGCACTACAATATATTGCATAAAATCTGGTTCATATAAGTAAAAGTCTAGTTTCTAGAAATATCCTCTTGTTGCTTCTGAAATAAAACTCTTCAACATTCTGAAATGGTTTGCAAGTGGTTCTTTCTAATATTCATGTTCAACATTTCTTTGGCTTGACTTGAATTGTACGACAACAAATTGTTTTCAAGAGTTCTTCTTTAACCAAAATTGTTCAAGTTTTATTGGACCGCACCGTACAAGCAATACAGACATAGATCAGCCAACAAATGCTGGTTACCAGGTATTGGGTTAGCCTGCTTTGCCTGTGAACTCCTAATGGCAAGAAATAGCTACTCCACGACGTGACCTTGAACCTGATCAATACAAAATGGACAAACAAGAATTCTATCTGATATGTAATCGCTGGATAGCAAAGCAAACAATTTAATGAAAAAAAATATATATTTTTGGTGATTACTAAATGACCCATTTTATAATCCGACTACTAGCTAATACTATGTATCAGTGGAATGTCACGAAGTGTTGCCAGAGTAAGTAGAGCATGGAGAGAACATATCCTAAGAACAGACCCAGGCAAAACGCCACGATGCACTACTGAGCGCCAGTTATGTTTTCATAGCTGGATACAGGAATTGAACAGCTGACCCTTTAGCTCATGTGCTGATACTGAGCTATCGAGGGCTTGATACAATGTTTGACTGTGTGAAAATATTGCGATGGTTCCCACCAAGCTGCTATAACAGACAGGTCGTAACGTCGCAGGTTGATAGCAGCTAGGAATGTCCTATAAACTTTGTTTGGTTATTCCCATCCTCTAGTTTCAACATGGCTGACCTATCTTAGATTTATTTAAATTATCACAACTATATCATATTTTATATCACAGCCTCTGACTCCAAATAGGAATAAGACATCAATGTCTGAAAGAGTCCGAGTGGTTTGTAAGAGAGAAACTACCGTCTAAATGTCTAGATGTGGGTGCATACCAGTGAAACGACTAACCTTAGTTGTTCAATGTTACAACACATCCCAAGTTTACAACACGCCCGTCAAACCAAATGAAAAACATTACGTGTCTATCTAAAATAGAGCCCCACAAAGAGCTACAAATACCTTTCTGCAACTATTTGTCGACCATTTGCTTGCACCCCCTTATTATGAGTTCAGTTGGGTAACTATTCCGACCCAAGCATCAGCATAAATTGATCATTTCTTTGTCCTGGGCAATCTTATGCTCCCTCAAGGTTCTTGTAACAAAGTCAGTGTTTACTCGATGTATGGGGCATTGCTTGATGGCAGGATTTTGTCGAGGGGTCTATTCAATATGAGGGCCTTCCGTTGGGCACAACTTTTTCAGCCAGTAATGGCTCTGTGTACACCTCACACCAGACGGGGCAGTGCTCACTGGCGGGGCCCCCCCATGCCCAGCCCCAGGGGATGGCGAGATGGGTGAGTCCTTGACGCACCACTCCACACATGCCTGCCAACATAGAACTCAGTATTACTACACACGTCTGCCAACTTACAGCTCAGTACTACTCACACAGTCATGTCTGTCTACATATAGCTCAGTACTCCAAACTAGTGCCGTAGCGCTCTCAATAAAGGCAGAACTTTGACTGGTATTCCAACGATATCTCCTGAGGACCCTCAATGGGCCGATATTCCAACCCAACCGCCCAGACTAGAGTTTGAGGGACTGGTCAGCATACCTGTAAACTGAAGCTGCATCTCCGTGTTGAGGAAGATGTTGTCAGCAAAGACAGTGGAAGCGCGAGGAACACTGCTCGTGGTGACAGTCAATGGGACAATATTCTTGTACCTCAACCGCTGCACTTCACTGTCTCCTGAACATCATCACAGTATTATTATATTGTGTTAAAAATGGATGCAGGTACACAAATAAACACAACATGCTTTTATGCTGAAAAGAGGAACACAATTCACATGAATATATCAAATTAGATCTCGTGATCTTTACTGTCCGCTCAGGCTGCATCCATATGTACTAATTATACTAGTGAGCTAGGAATGAGGGAGGTTGAATTTAGAGGAAGTGTACACATATTTCCGTGGCTATAGAGTGGAAAACTGAGCCACCCGACTGAGATTCAAACCCTGATCTCTCTGTAATCAGTATCAGTCTATTGCAAGAGTAGCACCTTATACCATGAGGCCATCGAAGCAGGTTTTACTAAACGCCTTTAAAAACATTATTATAGGTGTTTATTGTGGTGGGCTCACCCTTGCTGTTAGCGAGCCCGGTGAAGTCCCCAAGGATCACAAACATGTCTGTTTGTCTGACATGGCCCTCCATTACTTTCTCTAGACTGGCAATGCAGCGAGCGTCGCTGTTGTGGAGATATACGTTCAACAAACACACATTCAGCTCGGCTAACTGGAAAACAAGATGACAGATCATAGGGTCGTGTTGGTAGTACCTCATGTTATAGAGACACTATAGGGTTGTGTTGGCAGTACCTCATGTTATACACACACTATAGGGTCGTGTTTGCAGTACCTCTATGTTATACAGACACTATAGGGTCATGTTGGCAGTGCCTCATGTTATACAGACACTATAGGGTCGTGTTGGCAGTACCTCCTGTTATTCAAGCCCTAAAGGCTCCTACCTTGAAGGTGGCGAGTACAGCCTCTATAGGCAATGAAGAGGAAGCCCCGGCCACTGTTATAAACAGTTCCTTCTGCCCCAGGAGCTCAACATTGCAGCTCGAGTCGTAGAGAAACCCCAGACCATGTCCGCTCTATAACAGGAGATCATCAACTGCATGGCATACAACATAGTCTAAAGAAGGAGTCATCACAATCCGCCATTCAATCTCCAGGGAATTTTAATAGATTGTGTGAGAAACTACATTGTTGTTAAAAGTAGATCTTTGAGTCGTATAAACCCACAATTACATCAAGTATTTTCAAATAATATCAGAGTATTAGCAGAATAATGTTGATCAGTCATAATCAGTAATGTTATAAGAACAATTAAATGGTTTAATATCAAAATTTGTACATTTTATTTATTCTATATTTTTTCTATAAATTATTTGAGGAAGGTTGATTTAGTATAGTAGATATAAGTAGTATGAACACACACAAAATGAGTGAAAATAGAGTGTATAAGTGTTTGGTTGATTGCGGATATTAGACAAGTTGATATAAGTATCTCAGGGCTGAGAAAGGTCAGTTTTTTTAGAATATTAGGGCCGCTGAGAAGTAGTAGATACCGGACCAATCATCAATGTGCAGGTTTAAATTTTCATCACTAAGGTTTAATGATGTATTGATGTACAGTTCCTACTACAGGATATATTGATATATAGTTCCAACTACAGGATGTATTGATATACAGTTCCAACTACAGGATGTATTGATGTACAGTTCCTACTCCAGGATGTATTGATATATAGTTCAAACTATAGGATGTATTGATGTGCAGTTCCAAATACAGGATATATTGATATACAGTTCCAACTACAGGATGTATTGATGTATAGTTCCTACTCCAGGATGTATTGATGTATAGTTCCTACTACAGGATGTACTGATGTACAGTTCCTACTACAGGATGTATTGATGTACAGTTCCTACTCCAGGATGTATTAATATATAGTTCCTACTCCAGGATATGCTACATGAGGGCGAATGTTGTACTTACAGCACTGATGGAGAATTTCCATTCTCGCTCGTTCCCCTTCCATTCTGCAACCCGGCACAGCGTGGGGTAGTTGAGCTCTTCACACACCTGGGACAAAACAACAGTCCATTAGGACATTGGGGTACACACTACTAGCGGGGCAGAGTTTTGGAGAGGGAGGCATCAACAAAGATTGGAATGCTGTATTTGTTTGTCATTCACATCTATCAAAGGTACATCTGTCTATCAAAGGCACATCTGTCTATGAGATGCCCTCACAATCATTGTTCAAGATAAGCCCATGTTAAAGAGCTACTAAGATGTCCATGGCATGTAATGTTTTGTTGGCGCTAAATAAGAAATAAAGTAACAGAAAAGCATCAGCTTTAGCGCAGTGCTAATGTGCCTGACTCTAGGTCACAATGTCAATATGCGGTTAGACAAGGTGTAGCTCGACGTGCAGTTAGACAAGGTGTAGCTCAATGTGCAGTTAGACAAGATTAGTGTGTGCCGAGACTGTACCTTCCTGAGCGCTAGCTCGTCCACCACTTCTTGCACGGCAACCAGCGCCAACCTAAGAGGAAGACAAGTGTTAGCTATGTACTATCATGTGATACAGGTGTTGCCAACCTGACAGAGAGAAAGATAATTTCCCCCAGTCAACTTTACTACAGAGCAGCCTCATTAATAAATTCAAGCAAGAGAATAACAAAACTACAAGTGAAGGGCTGAGCGTTATCATCGACAAGACACTCATCTCACTCCATACAGCCCATGATTGCTCTACACAGCCCAACTCTAGAGAGAAGTACCCATTTTCCAAGATGGTCCTGCAGATCGTCTCCCTCACTCCTGCGTTCTCGACCTTTTCCACGGTCAGCTGGTGCAGGTTCCACGTTCCTAGGCGCAAAGCAGGCTTCTCATTCCTCAGGTGGTGAGATTCTTCCCGCGCCACCGGACGGTGTGAGTACGCCGACAACAGTTCAAAGACATCCACCGCAGGGGAAAACCCATTTCCTACGTGGGTGCTCTGGGACGACACCATCCGCTTACTACCTGCACCAAAATACACCATTTAGAACAAACGTTACTTCTTACTACCTGTTCAGGTTATGTGCATATGTATTAGCTAATTATACTAATTTGTTAGTAAGTGTACCCACATTTGTGTGGAAAACCACTCTGAAGTACACCCAACCAGGATATGAACCCCGAGCTCCCCGCCATCGACAGTCTATTCTAACAAGAGAGTGATACCTTAGCCCATGCGACCACTGAAGTGGGTACATTAAAAATTAATTCCATTCATAAGCTTGCAGTGAGTATTTTTTTTAGAGAATGACTATGAAAGTTATAATTCACTTTTTAAAAGAGAAGATAAAACAAAGCTCTGATGTTTCGATTGAATGGACTTATTTGGCTGTTGGACACCAACCGTTTCGTGTTCAGTAACATTTTATTTTAAGTTGGCGAAAATGGCGGCATGGCTATAACCAACCTGTTATATCCCCGTTTGGTAGGTGGTTGATCCCAACTGGTTGGATAGTCGGTGGAGCCTCGACCAATAGCTGACTTCGGACAGCTCCCAGCCGCCATTGATTGATACCTTTCACCTTCACAAACATAAACACCTCAGGTATTAATAAATGTTACAAACAAATTCCCTTATATACAACATTTATAAAACAAATCTATTGATGTGTGCTCTATCAACACCTCTTGACATGTCCTCTATCTGAATGTCTACATGTGCTACATCTCAACTACTTTGACAAGTGCCAAATCAAGCTCCTGTCACAAATAATATAAAAAAGAAAATGAGCCCCGGAACATTTTAAGTGTCTACTCACCTTCAGTAGGTCCTCGATGGCGGAGAAAGGACCTCTTCTCTCCCTGTGATGCACGACGTTGGCCGCCAGCTCCTGGTTCAGACCGTGCACCGTCATCAGCTCAAACACCGAGGCGGTGTTGGCGTTGACAGGCCGGCCATAGGAGCGAGGAGAGTTCTTGGTGGTGACACGGACGTTGGCTGAGCTTGCCGTCTCTGTGACAGAGCTGGGGAGGCTGTCGAACGATTGTGTTCGGGACGAGGCACAGCTGCGGTGAGAACACAACAGAAGATATTACAGTCACTGCCATCATGTGGGGAAAGTGATCTTTTCATCCACTTGTTCAACAACGATTGTGCGACAATTCAGTTTTACGACAGCATTTACAAGTATGGCAGCAGAGCTATGACAGGTCTCGTGGCTATGACCTTGCATTCCTGCGGCGACCGACGCAAATCTCCGGCCGGATCAGGTCCAGTTTCTCGGCTCCGATGCCTGACACCAGCGCCAAGTCCTCCACCTTCTTGAACCTGCCGATGGCTTGACGGTACTCCACGATGTTCTGCGCGATGGCCCGAGTGATGCCAGAGAGAGTCATCAGCTCCTCCTCACTGGCAGAGTTCACATTGAGCTGGTCCACCTGAAACATGTCTCCTGGTGAGGTCACAAAGTTGTGGTGCGCATCACAAAGTCTTGTTACATTAATGGCAACAGCAACTTTGGTCCACCCATCTAAATCCCGACTTGGCAACCTCATTACAGCGTTTTTGGTGCGGTGTCCAGCCCACAAGTGTGGCCGCCATGCCGAGTCACAGCATTGTCATGTATTTATAAATCTATCTATTTATTTGAGGATGCCAACATTTATTTACTATTGTTTTAACCTACCTTTCCTATAACTTTGGTGTGATGACTGTTTGGTGATGGACTCTGGTAGCGACAGATGGAAACTACTTCATTTGCTTATTGTTATATTTATTAATATTTAGTGACCGCCTTTTGTGGTCTAGTGGCCAGATGTCCTGGCTACAGATACAGAGGTCCCGGGTTTGATCCCCAGCACTTCCAGATTGTTCTGTGAAGCAGTTGGTCAGGAACAGGATAGACTCCACATTGTGAGGAGATGCTTCAACAAAAAAAATTAGTGGCTTCGGTCTAAAAAACTGAAATTAATGACCCGAAATTTCCCCACATTACACCCTCTATAGGCTAAAGTTGGCACTATCATCACCAACAGACGGCAGCCGGTTAATACTTAGTTGCTAAGCTAACAATTGTTTCATTTTAATTAGTGAAAGGATGAGTAATTGTCTTAGCTCGTTGACAACTTCTTGCCATTGGCTAAGCAAAGTTTGCACAAAGGCCCCCTTTCTTCATATTGGTTTCCCTTTAGCTACTGCCTTGGGTGCAAAAACTCCCTATAATTTAATTCACTGTTTCGTAACTTCTTCTTATCCCCCTGAAAAGTATGGGAAAAGGGACCGATATTGTGATCGTTTTGGCGTTTGTTGTTTTTACGTCTGTCGTTTTGTCCTTTAATTCCAGCCCTGATGACCCTTCAACAAGGTAATGTTCCGTTTGTGCGTTTCTTAAATTTTGTTGGCAACAATTAACACTATTTGGATGCACCTAGCTCTAAATTATTATGCTCCCCCCCCCCTCCATTGCTGGCCTACGAGTCATTAACCTTTTATTTTATCTTTTAAACACCGTTGAATGTAAATTAAAATGTAATTTTTCTAGTTTTCTTGTAGCCTAAATGTATGTTTGGTGTAGCTAGGATTTCCTCATTAATTTGGCCCCTGTCTTTGTAAATTTGTTTTTAATGCAAGATTTAGTATGGAGATGGGTTAGTTTGTTAATTAGTTGCTTTGTGTTTTAATTTCCTTACAGTGCTGTTAGTGTTGAAGAGAAGATAGTTTGAGTTTTGAGCATTAGAAGCTCATTGTTATAATGTTGTAATGTCGCAGCCAGGGTTTGCCTGAACAGTATTTTTCCTTGTTACAAGATTCTAAGACGACTGTTGCTAGCATATAAATAATATTGAGTCTAACGAACCCTGATTGTAACTTTACTCCCCCCTCCTTTTTTTACGACTGTTAAAAACTAGTTGGTTAGTTATACTTTTAAACTTCCTTTTATTTATGTAATGTATTAGGTATGTTTTATGTTTCTCCGGAATAATCTGTATTTTGTGTTTTGCTACTGTAACTTACTATCTCATTGAGGTAATAAATTTGTTTGATTTTTAATTTCTTTTAACACCTATCATTAAATATACATTGTTACGGTACCTTAATTTTGCAACCCAATAGTCCTACAATATTTTTAAATGTTTTAACAAAGTGATAAATTAACATCTGGGGGCTGGATGATGTGGTTGTTCTAGATTTAAGTTAGTTTATAAGTGTGTGTTGATACAACCAGTCAGCTCAGAGACTGCACGTTAAATACCACAAATAAATAGATAAAATGTTCTCCATTCACATTATTTTTATTTAAGTTGGTACACCTGGTGATACCATTCACCCTCTCCCCCACTGGGGTCCTTGAATTGTGCTGCAACACAGTGAGTGCAATATAACACAACTAAAACAATAAAGTAATGAGTGCTATAAATATTATTTTAGCGCCATGCCTCACTACACGTTCAGGCTGTTCACGCTTAGATACTAGTTACGCCAATGTGTTAGGGATGAGGAAAGTTGAATTCAGAGGAATTGTACCAGAATGTGTGTGTAGAGAGAATGAGGCGAAAGCAATTAGGTAAAAAGATGTGAACCTTGATCTCCGTGGCATCGGCCAGTCTCGTCTAATGTGAGTGTGTCGCCTTGGACCAATGTATATTGTTATAAACTTTAATCTTTACTTTTAACATTAATTTTAATAAGCTGCCTCATCCCAACCTCAAACATTGCAATCACATTGAGGTTAGGAGGATATATAAAGTTTCATACATTGCACACAGAGAGTTGGCAATGTGCATGCTCCATACAGAGAGTTGTTATAAGGTCTGTGCAGAGCCCATATTATAATTTGCTTGCCTTTAACCCAACATCATTGAAATTGAAAGTTGCGCTGAAGGGTCCTTGATGTGTCTGTGCTCTTCGAGGAAAGGCACGCCACGAATGACGGAAAGACTTCCTTCTATCATTAAGATGGTCTACGCTGACACTTGGACTCTGCCCCATCTTCATAGGTAGATCAATGTCATAACAGCATGGAGTTTTTTAAACACTGCAAATACATTTTAAAATGTAGACGTAAAGCTCTTATGATTGAGGATATCTATTTATGTTATGTTTTTATTAAATTAATAACTTTACAAAAAGTAAAAATCATTTAACACTCATCCCAACTCCAAATTAAATATTTATGATAAGTTTTAGAAAATTGTGTCTGATAGGAATGAGACTTTTTTTTTAAATAAATAAAGTACGCCTCTTGATGAAGTCATAAACGTCAAAAAGTAACACGTCAATGATTTGTAGATTATGGGGGGGAAAAACAAGATATTTCACAGTAAGCTTTAGCGAAATTAATTCTAGATACAGGTTCACAATTAAGAAAGACAAACTTACATAATTAATATTCATTAAAGCCTTTAAAATTACAAACATTCAATGAAAGTTATTAACGTCTTGTGTCTCATTAAAATTAAGATTATAGTTTTGTTCGCGTCGACTTTGGAGAACAGTCCTACATCTGTAACGAGAACAGTTGTGCGTAAATTGGAATCAGCTGGAACAAGCTGTTCTCTCTGATACGACACGAACAGCTTTTTACTCATTTCCGTTCTCTGTTTTAGATGATGGAAGCAAACTTTGTTTGTGATCATCTGATAAACCCAGTATTAATGATGATTATGTCGTTATTCAGTCCACTTAAAACATAAGTTTATACTTTCTACTTAGATGCGCGAAAATGCTTTAAAATGGTTAAACAATAGCTGGGAGTAGGCCTATATTTTTGAAATATTTAATATTCCAACACTTGCAGTTGCTAGATTGCAAAGATGGGCGTTGATACTATCAGCTTCTATAAAGTGAAATATCGAAACAATGTCAAGAATGCAGATATGCTATCAAGACTACCCCTTGAAGAAGCTTTTCTAGATGAAGGAGAGATCTGTGCTATTTCCCCTCCAATATTAGTGGAAAAAGTAGTGAAGGAAACAGCAAAAGACAACATTCTAGTTGATGAACGAGAGATGTCAAATAGGCGATGGCCAAATAAAGTGGTGTTTTATTTTAGGAGACGAGAAGAAATTTCCACAGTTGAAGGTGTACTTGAATAGGGATCTCGTGTAATTGTGTAACTATTCCTAAGAGTTTAAGACATGATTTTCTTCAAGAATTCTATGATCATCATCCCATCATTGTGAAAATAAAATTGTTAGCTAGATCAATATGCTAGTGGCCTAGCATAAATACCAACATTGAATATACTGTAAAAGGCTGTGAAACGTGTCAGTTTACTGAAAACCTAGGACAGTACAAGTATTTGACACCATGGTCTATCACAAATAAGACATTTGAAAGGGCGCATATAGATAACGTGAACTATAAAAATCACATGATCTTGGTGCTAGTTGATTTCTATTCGTTTTGGATTGAAGCATGGATTGTTAAAAGAGCTACCACGCAAGAAACTGTAGCCAAATTGAAAGAGTGATTTGCAACATTAGGTATGCCAGATTCGATTATGTCTGATAGTGGTTCACCTTTTAATTCAGAAGAGTTGGTTGAGTGTTGCTTTAATAGTGGAATCAAGGTAATAAGGT
>CABFWB010003188.1:49394-85045 GCA_902151455.1 Timema bartmani | reverse complement strand
TTCTATACAGTCCACCTCATTACAACCGATCCCTCTCTTGAGCTAATTCTATACAGTCCACCTCATTACAACCTATCCCTATCTTGAACTAATTCTATCCAGTCTACCTCATTACACCCTATCTCTTTCAAGTCAATTCGGTTATTCTCTCATCTGCGGCTAGGTCCTCCCATTGGTCTCTTCACCTTGGGTTTGCCAGTCAGTTTCCTAAACATGGTTCTAGAATCTCCCATTCATACTGCATGTTCTGCCCACCGTAATCTATAAAACTTGATTATCCTAACAATGACTTGTGATAGGTAGGCCTACAGGTTATGTATTAATACACATTCCTCCAATCCTAAATGAAAATTAACTATGGTCACAGACAAACATACAAAACATACAAACATACGCCTATATTATCTTTTTCTGTGGCTACGGGTAAGAAACAACTAAGGGTCGCAGGTACGATTCCCGGAAGGGGCCGAAAAATTCATCCTTCGATGTAATTGAGGGGGTTCCCCTTTCACATTAGTGTGTTAATGGCCTTGAGACTGTATCTTGTTTCTGTTCTAGAATTAAGTTTTTGTTAATTGTGTACTGAAGACAGTCAGACTGTTCATAAAGTGCACTTTAAATCCAAACTAAAATCAATGCAACTGAGTTTTACTAAGACGGTATTCTATGACGTTTGAATAATAGTTTTTCCCACACCAGTGAGTATACAGTCCAAGACGTCAGGTTTGCAAAATACTGGAGGGTCAGGGACTAAAAGGTCTGGGTTTGTATTTCAGCTGATCGTTTTAAGGTCTTCTCCCTTTTTCACGCTAACCGCCGAGAATTAAGAGAATAATCTTCTCTAGTGAGGCAGTAATTCACATGCTAGAATATATATATGTTGACCGATAATACTTTTTAACACAAACTTAAAAAATATAGTTATCAATTTATTTAATGTTTTATTTGATAAACAGATTTAAAAAAAATTATTGTCACAATGGATTTTTTCTAATTATTGTGTTGGGTAATGAAACAAATTATCACAAAACAAAAACGACACACACACACACACACACACACACACTTTGTGTTTAGTGAGTAATTTCTAATAATTGCTGACCTTACTGTTCTTGGGGTAAAGTGCTCGCCTTAGGACCCGAAGTTCATGGGTTCAAACCCAGCCACGTTCGACGGATTTTTCTTGATTGATAAACATCCGTAGCACAACTTCCTTTGGAGGGGAAGTTCAGTCCCATGCCAATGGTGGCTTGTAAAGAAACTGAATGTGAAAATCGTTCTCCCAGCCAAATTGGTAGGCACCTTTCGTTCTCGCTCATAGAGATTCTCGTGTTCTGATACAATTAGTCGGTTCAGAAAGTGCACGTTAAATATCTTAAATAAATGAAAAAAAAAATCAAAATAATTTCCAACAGTAGATGCAGCTTTCCGCTTGTACCTTACTTTGTAGGCTCACGCACGTATTGAGTCGGTCGGTTTTAAAATTCAATTGGTTCCTCCACGCAGATTTTATGGAGAATTGTGGACCAAGCTGAGATTGTTTCTACTACAGGGTGGCTCACGGAAAAATAGCCCACCTCCTATATCCAGCAGGCGCCTCACTCTGAATTTAAGGAGGTCAATCCCCTTCCACCTTCTGTTGTAACATGTGGGTAAGTCAATAAAGCTTTAGACAAGCAGTTCACTTACTCATTCTTCATGTTACAGCAGAAGGTGGAAGGGGATTGACTTCCTCCAATTCAGAGTGAGGTGCCTGCTGGATATAGGAGGTGGGCTACTTTTCCGTGAGCCACCCTGTAGTACAGAATTACTTACGGAGCTAACGTTGATTTCTCGTGATTGGTTTAGAGGCCGTAAGGGGCTCACTTTTAAGTTCCGCTCTTGTTTTTTGGTGAGCGTAATTTGGGCGAATTTATTTAAAAACATCCTCCTCTTAGTAACTTATTAGCGTGTGCCACCAATAGCCTTGTTTAAATCCAATTTTGATTTAATAAGTTAAAATATTTCGAATTTAATTCAAATATTTTATAATGTAGTTTCTTCGAATAAAATAAAAATAAAATATTAGGCTAGATTTTGAGTCAAGTACGATCACAAAATATAATACCAAAAAAATAATAGCAACAAAAATAAAATAAAATCACTGGCCATATGACATACATTATATACAACATTTGATAAAAAAAATTATACTATATTTTAATAACGGGTAAGGGTTAGTTTATATTGAAAGTTACATTACTAAAAAGTTTTACTTTTGTATTTGAATTTTGAAAAGTTCCATTATATTGGTATCTGGTATCTATTCGAAATTTCAAATCCTAATAGAATTTTTCAAATATTTATATTGAAATTTTCTTATCAAATACAAGCTTCGGATTTGAATTAGAAATTTCAAAGCTTTGCACAGGCTTACAAAAGTGACTTCAAATCAAGAGTAAAGGCTATCAGAACTTACACACTCATACCTAGGCGTACATTAAAGTAGATTTAGAAACTAGTTTTCTCGTTCTGTCAAATAAGGACCTCCCTTTGGCAATCCTACTAAAAAGATCACGTAAACAAAATAAAAGTGTGTCTCCAGGGGGATAAAAAACACTTTCTCCGTCAGTGCCAACTTCCATGAAGTCATGGATCAGATTTACTCTATCTATCGCTTACTGAATCCATCTGGGAGAATGTTTTCCTCTACTCCAGTCATCCTCAACAAGTGGTACATGTTCCTCCAAGAGTACGTGGAATATTTACTAGGATTAGGCCTACTTGAAAATAATTTTGTGATATGATTATTTTTTCGACTTAAGTTAACATAACTTGATCTAATTTTTAAAAATATCATCCCTTGAATCTGGCCCATAGATTTTTTATATATTACTGTATTTTCATTTAAATTTGAGTTCTCATAAATGCTTTCTCTCTTTTCTTATGCATAAGGCTGCAAAAACGTTTTACCTGATTGGCATGACTAGTTTGTAAAAGTTTTTCTGACATTAAATATATATATTTTTGTAGCCTGATATGTAGGCCTTATATAGCTGCTAGAAGAAAATATTAGTTAAAATAATGCACTTGTTTCCTAAGTTAATTAATTAGTTTAAAAGTCTTATTAGGAGGTAAACAAATAGGGAAAAAGCGTTTAAATTTATTTAATTAAAAAAACTATTGGAAACCTTAGGATAAGTGTTAACGAGGGAGTGTTATACAATATAAAAAAGGTTAAAAATCTCTGATACTGTAATAATTTTTTTAATAATACTTGTCAAGTATATGTGATGACAATAGCTTTAAGAGCGTTCATTACAACTGGCCCAACTTAGCTCCCGGCTCGCATCTGGGTTTGTGTGTGCGCACGAGGTATGGGAGTAAAAGGGAAAAGAAAACACCTACGATATGCCAGAAATGTGTGCAGTTCATTCGTATTTGAATGATTACTCGAAATTTCCTGCGGTGACGGTGGGGGGCAAAGGGACAAAGTTTCTTGTTAATAGCTACAGTGTGTCCCTATTATTACAGAATGAAGATTTGTGCACGATACTTATCTGTGAAGCCATTTCTAAAATGATCAAAAACAGCCTTTTCAACGCAGTTTTTATTCAAATATCATTTAATATTTCAAGGTTCAGTATTAGTAACTTCTATTTACTCTTTATCTCCATTAATGTTTAATCAGAAATGATCCACGTGCAATAGTGTTCGTGTAAATTTACTATTTCGAGCCGACCGTATCACTGAGCTGATTGGTATGTGATGCACGCTCTTAAATACACGAACTGCATAAATACCAGAAAGAAAATATAGTAGCTCTTATAACTGTCAAATAAAAACGACCAATAAGTTTTTGTGGTAGGTTGCCTGGACGACATTGTCTACTTGGTGATTATGGATCTATTTCACAAAGCGGGTTTCATCTTAACTTGACGCACTTAAGCACTCTATACAGTATTGCACCTAGGCACAAATGTAGGCCTATGAAATAAAACGAAAGGGAAGAAAACGAGTAGTTCCCCCTGCTAGTTCTCTTGTATACATACCGATAACACGTTCCCTCTTCATCCGACGAGTATACACACTCGCTCCAATATTTGCGCCTGGACGGTATTAAATTGCATTTAAAAATTACCTTTTTCCTTGCTCCTTATTCTAGATAGACATATGCTTCCAAGGACTTTTTTAAAATACATATTTGCATGAATAATCTTACTAGCCATTAAAAAAAATTACTTTGAAATAACATAAAATAATGTTGTGACACACTAGGACTAATTATATAATTATTTAATAATTTTATTATTTTTGTTTCAACGTTTGGCCTATATCTTTAAAACTAAAACGAATGAAAATAAAAATACATTAACATGGGAAGTCCTAGCTTGACTTTCCACTAAGTCACAATTAGTAGGTATCGTACTTAAATAGTAGCAACTATTAAAAACAAACACCGGACTGTTCCAATAAGTCGAGGTTGTACTATATAATCAAGCCAATCAAAACCTTCCTTAACCGTGACCTGTTCGGTCGTTTAAAACATCGACTCTGTCCACTTAAGGAAAAATGAGGGAGGAGACTAAGTAACAATCTAGACCAGTCCAAGTGTTGGTACACAAAGCGCTAATAGCTCCCAATACGCGACAGAAGGCACCGTGGTCCATTGTTTCAACCTGTCCCGTTTCCCAAGTGCCTTAAAGAGATATTATACCAATCACTTCCGTGTACAGCCAACCACTACAAACTTAACGATGTTGCCTACCTGTGACGTAGCGGCAAGTCAAGATGGGATTTCACATGTTAATGTATTTACGTCTAATTCGACGAGTATTCAAGATATAACATTAAAAAAAAACATTTAACAATAGTAAAAAAAAAATTCTTTCATCACCAAAAACATAAATTCTTTAATATAAAGGTAGTTTTTTTTGTAAACTTTTTATTAATAGCGTCTACAACTCAGGCTAGTTGATCTATTCACTAAAATGGTCGATATATACCGTTATATAGCGGTATATAGCGATATATAGCGGTGCTAAAAAAATAACTAATATGGTCTAAAGTAAATTTATTACATGTTTATAAAATAATGAAGAACGCACGTAATTAAAGAATTAATAAAAGTCAAACAACTACGCTTATCATTCTGTATCAAACCAATAGGCCTACTTCAATTTCTTCGTCAGCTGAATTCACATCCCTCATAGACCATTAGCAATAACGAAGAAAATCCAAACTTTAGAAAATATTAAATCTAAGCTTTTTTTTATTTTTTTTTTACTTCCTCATATAGGCCCTAGGTAAAGTTTTACAGTCATGAAAATTACCGAACTCATGTTTATGATGGATCTATTTTATGTGGACCCCAAACCAAAATTAAGCGAGATTTACAATTCTGTTTGTCTATAGGTCTACCTGAGGTTACAATTGATTGATTTTGTCCATACCTGATATTTGGATGTTATATGGTCATAACTTCGAAAACTTAGCTCAGTTGGTGGTGTTTCTGTCTACTGAGCTAAGGGTCTCGGGTTTAATTCCCGACATAGATGAAAATTTTACCATTGGTGAAATGTGGGCTTACTCTTTCACAGTGATGCATTAAAGGTTGGGGGCTGGATGTTGTACTTGTCCTATTCATCATCATCATCTTCATAATAATCATAATCATCATAATCATAATCATCATAATCATAATCATCATCATCATCATCATCATCATCATGAATTGTTTCCAGCCTGTAGTCGGGTCTGTTTAGTAAAATGCCTCCACCTACCTCCGTTATTCCACCATTCCTCCTCCTGCACTCTCTTCCACTCTCCTCCTCTCACTTGCACACTTGCTGCTATCTGTTCTTCCCATCTCTTCCTTAGTCTTCCTTGCGGTCTCTTTCCTACATACTTCATATCCATTAATCTTCTTGGAATCCTCTCCCCTTCCATTCTTATTACGTGTCCATACCATCACATCCTAGCTTCCTCTACTATCTCATGTATCCCCGTACCCCAACTCCTGACCTTACATCTTACTCCTAATCCTATCTCTTCTAGTGACAGCTAGCATGCTTCTAAAAAAAACCTCATTTCCATAGGATCCACACTCGTCATTTCTCTTTTATTCAAAGTCCTATTTTTCTGTTAGATTATAAGGTATATGAAGCTACGACAGGTCTATAGGCAAGCCGGTAGTGGGGAATATATGGCTTGAATAAAAAAACTGACCCAGGCTGGGAACAATGATGGGTGTAAATGGTCATAACTCGAGAAGAAACCTTGATTTTAATTTTAATGTTTGAAAATTTGAAATATTTTGGAAATTTCTAAAACGATTTTGTTCAAACTGAATATTTGGAGAGCTTTTTACACAATAAATAGCACCGTATAGTTGTTTTATCGAAGAAAACTTAATGTAAAGAGTTATTCCATTGATGAATGATTTTTATAAATTTGAAATTGTTTGAAAATGGCTCTAACGATTTCGTTCAAAATGGCTATCAATGGGGTATTTTGCATAATACTTACATAACACTGTATACTTGTTTTTAGCATTAAACTTCATTTAAAGGTAGTTTATTGATAAGTGATGTCTGAAAATTTGAAATTGATCTAAAATGGATCCAAAGATTTTTTTTTCATATGGGTTGTATTTTACATTATAAACAACACTGATGTTTCTAGTAGAAATAACATATTTTACAGGTATTTTACTCCAAACTAATGTTTGGAAATTTGTTTCAAACTATATAATAAATTATGTGTGATTGTGTCGTACACTTTTTTTCTTTTGTGCGATGATGATTTACGTAACGTAAATGGCAGCCAATACTCATGCGCGGAAATAAATAGGAAAACAATTCCGCATGGAGGTCATAGCTTGTGATAGAATGGGAGCAATCGATGTCCCTCCCCACGTCACATCCTTGTCCGAGTCTATTGTCATTGGTCACGTGACTGTGCCATGAATCACGTTGCATAATCAAGGTTTCCAACATTATGAGGGGGCGAAAGGGTTTTGAGGGGGAAGAGGGGGATGAGGAAATTACTCCGGCATATAACACATGTAAATATTCTATTTATATTTCAAGGGCGTATGTTTTCGCGAATGAGTTTAATTTTCAAATGTAATTTTTAAAAAAAAATTCTCATGTATGAGTTGGATTTTAAATAAAGTCCTTGAGGACGTTGTGTAACTTATTTGTCAGGATATGGTTTCCCATGTCAATACATATATTAACGTGTTTTTTATTTTCGAAAGGCTTTAAAGATATAACATAGAATCAAGTACCGGTACCATAAATTCTTAAATAATTATAAAAAAATAGTCTTACATTACCACAATATTATTATTTTTTTATCTTGAAGTAGTTTTTTTCTTGTATTTTTTTTTAATCATCTGCAACTCACGATATTTGGTTTATTGATGAAGATGGCTAGTAGGAATCATCCTGCTGGGATGTAGATTAAAAATTTCCTTGGAATTATATGAATATCTAGATTAGGAGTTAAAAAAGTTGATTTTAAATTTAATTCAATACGATCAAGTCATGGGTGCCCATTAATGGGTGATAAGAGGGGCTCTAGCCCCCCTTATCACTCTAAAATATTTACTTTTTTTTGTTAAGTTTTATGAGAAAATAAAATAGTGCATTTAGAATTTTGGTCGCAATTTGGTATTAACTTAGAATCATCAATATCCGAGCTAACAGATAAAAATTGTAAAATGTAGATTTCCTCCCATTCCTTCTTCATTAGCTTTCTTTAATTTGGTTCTCTTCAATAAACTTATGAAAAATATAATGTTTCTTTTCAAGGGGTTTAGCTACGACTAAATTTTAGTTTTTGTTAATTTTTCAGAAATTTTTCTTTGCAAAAATTGAAACTTATTTAATTAGCTCATAATTATGTTCAGATGCTTTACAAATCCTTCCCACAAGGTTAAATTCATGGCATTTCCTCTCTAGAAGGGGAAAGAAGGATGCCACACCCCCGATATATGAGAATCCAATCCACTCCCCATTTGGAAAGCCAACATGGGTGTCTTTGGCTCTAGCTGCAAATAGTAGAGTAAGTGTTTCTACTCGCCAGAGAAAGAGGAAAAGTGTTGTCAGCCCATATAAAGTCTGTTCACCGTAGGAATTGTTTTCTGAAAGGCCTTTTTCCCTACCAGAAATCTACTATATAGTAGGATATTGGTAGGAAAAAAGACCTTTCAGAGAGTAATTCCTACCGTGAATGGAGTTTACACGAGCCCTCGCAAGGTTAATCGCTCATTTTATTCCTACTCTTTCTATTTTGTACATTGGTGTCCAAGTAAGATGTCACCCGTCTGTGAAAATAGCCTCGAGATCACCAAGTAAAATAGGCAGCATCGTTGACACATGGGTATAATGTAATAAATTTCATGGGTGACCTGGTGGTCTAGGGGGTAAGGTGGCAGACTTCTCTGCTGGGCGGCCGGGGTTCAATCCTCGGTCCAGGCACAGATTTATCTGATTACTAAACCTTTTCTACACCTCTGACAAGACGTGTATGGATCACAGCTTGTGAATGTGTGGAATGCCAGGCCTCCACCGTGGTTCGGATCCCACGTTAAGCTGTAGGTCCTCCATTTTATCTCACAATCACCCTACCATTACAGATTAGCGTAAGTGCGTATAACCCGAACAGGTAGTAAGACGTGGTGCTAGTAATAAAAAAATATTATTATTATTATTTTCATGGAAATACATTGGTAATATTAACTTTAAAAACAAATTATAGGACTAAAAATTAAGTTTAAACACTTTATCAGAAAGCTCAACTAACTGTTTTACCTTTAAAGTTAATTTTAAATAAAACTAATGCGATGAAAATTTCTTATAACTTAATTGAAGAACTATTAAAAACGACACACTCACTCTATAATGAATGACAACTTAAATACTCAAGGAAGTAGAATAACCCGAGTGAATCTAGGCCAGTTGTACCAATAGTCATTGAATGCTATTAATTATTATAAGGGGAGGGGGAAGAGGTTGACGACGACATAGAACACACCCATTACCTTTCCAAACGAAAAAATAAAAATAATTTTGTACTCACTGAATAACACGAATGGTATAACTTAATTTAATTATAAAATTAATATAAATAAGATACCTTAATCATTTATGAATTGTTTTAAACGTGTAATTTTTTTGTTTTTCTGAGTGAAACATATTTTTGTTTTTCTAGTCCCAGTTAAATAAACTATCGGGGGTACACGACCCCCCTCTCTAACACCCTATAATGACACCCGTGTTTGTACCCAAGGACATTTATTCATCTTAATTTCTCAACACGATATAAGGGGTAAAACTCTTTTTTTTTAAATAGTATCAAAACATTAATCTTAAGATGGGGTGCTAGTAAGTGCGAGTTTAGTGCATTAATTTTGCAGTTTTTATAGCATAAACATTTTTTGCCCAAAATAAATCAAATATTTCTTTTATATAAACATAGAGATTAGCTTTCTGCACATACTAATCTCAACAGTTCTTGAATATTTGTCATGAGCATAGTGGAATTTGGTGACAAACTTTTTAAATAAAGAAAAAATGTCACAACATTCCAGAACACCCTTGACAGATATTCAAGAAGAGCTGTTGAGATTAGCATGAATCATAACAAAAAACACGAAGAATATATCTTGTCTTTATAGATGTTTTGCTTTGTATTTTACACTTTCACTCCCTATCTATAGTTGCCCCGATATCAGAATTACACTTTAAGGTGGTGTGGAAGGGAGAGAGTGCAGATTAAGGTTCATATTGTTTCAGTTTTTAAGAAAAAGAAGGCCCATTCCTTATCAAGGATGAATAAAACATTGCTTCAGTGGATACATTTAGCCACATTTTCTATACATAGTAATCTCATCAGTTATTGAATATTTGTCATGAACATCGCACATTTGGACAATACTTTTTATATTTATTAAAAATTTTCCTAATCAAATAACACGATTCCCCTTGACAAATATTCAAGAATTGTTGGGGTATTGTATGTAGAAAATTAAACTAAACATACATGAAGCAATATTTTAGCTATCTTGAAAAATAATAATAAAAAATTGGCATACAAATTTCAAAAGGATGGATCTTAACTAATATGTCCCTCCTCACCACCGGATCCAAAATATCGTTTATCTATCTTTCAAATTGTTGTATTTTATGTAATCAACATTCTTTAATTCATTATCATTAAGACTAAATTCCTGAGATTCTGTAGACCACTTGATAGGCCACCGTAAACCACCAGTCCAAGAACCATACTTTGAGAAACATTCCTCCAGGAGAACGGAAAATAATATCACGTTAGCGAAGACAACCAAGCTAACGCTGTGTAGGTCAACCTGGTATGTGCCATGTGGGTGATTGGAGATAGCGGGCTTTTTCCTCTTTACCTTGAGATAAGAACTGTCCAAGTTTTCCTTGCTCTTAGGGGGCGGCCAGACTGAGCGAGTGAGCGCGCGAGCGACTAAAATATAAAATAGAACACATTGGTTGTAATGAGAGGTGGCCAGACTGGAGCGCGCACGCTTGAAAGATAGAACTAGTTCTATTTATCAAGCGCGCGCGCTCGACCCGGTACAGTCTAGTTTACAGGCGCTAGGCAATATTATTGTATGTTGTTTCATTGAGTGCTGGAAAAACTTCTCATTTTGACATTTTTATTATAATCGATAGGTTTAGCACACTTGCTACTAACGGCCTAATTTAATTGGTAAGATCATAAACCATACTNTATATATATATATATATATATATGTAAAACTGATATGTTAAAATACTTCAATATTATCAAAGTAGGCCTTTACAAATAAGAATCGCCATTAGCGTGGAGAGAGGATGAGAAAACCATAACAATAAATCACTTGTTAAAACCACCCTCAGTTCATTCAGCCAAGATTCGTAGCCTAATCGTCAACAACTATCGAGAGCTATCTGCTAATTACGCGCTCGCCAGTCTGGCCACCCAATCGCTTGCGTGCTCGCTCGCACGCTTTTCAGTCTGACCGAACCCTTATTCATATAATGACACGACAAAAATAGGTTGTAATGGGGAAGGAGGGTGAACAGAGTGTATAAGAAAATGATACATGCCATTGTATTTTAGGACATCGGGCCTGATAACGAATGATATTATCATATTTAGATATCAATGTTTGGAATAAAAAGAGAAAAAGAGAAGAAAATAATCAGTTCAGCTTGCGAGTCCTCTTGTGTATCTACTGATAACACTTACCCTTTTCATCTAACGAGCTTACACACTCACTCTATTTGCTCTTTGAAAACATTTACTTGATATTTAAAATTACATTTTTCTTGTTTCCTAACCTAAAGCGTGTCCTAACAGTCTGGAATGATAGGTAATTCCTTCATTTTCACTTTATTATCTTTTCAGGTAGAGGAATATGGCTCTGACTAAGTAAGATCGCATCAAGGTCATTCTGCGGGTTGGCGGCTGAAGTCAACGAAAAGTGGCTGAGGAGCTCAACCGTTTACATCCTGACAGGCAACCAATCACCCAAGGCTGTGTGAAACTTGTGAAAAAGTTCCAAGAGACAGGAAGCGTGGATGACAAACTCTAAGTGGTTGGCCAAGGAGTGCCACTGATGAATAGTCCAGCGCTGCAGTTTTATCGTCGCGTACTAAGAGCCCTAAGAAGTCGACTCACCGCATATCCATGCAAACAGGCCTGTCCAAGAGTAGTATTCACCGCATCCTGATGTTGCATGATTGGCATCTCTACAAACTGCAGCTACTGCAGAAGTTAAAAAAATAAGGATGACGTAGAATTCTATCAGTGGGTACTGCATATGTGTGAGGCAGATGAGACATTCCCTTCCCAAGTATTGTTTTCCAACGAGGCAAAGTTAATCGTAATAACGCCCGTTACTGGTCTCCTGAAAATCCACACTGGTTTCAGCCAAGCAAGGAGCAAATTGCCAGACGGTTGATGGTCTGTTGTGGAGTATGTAATAATAGGATTGTTGGTCCATTCTTCTTCGGAGACACCATCACAGGTGACAGTTATCTAAACATGAAGTATTTTTGAAGCACTTCCCAGCCTGATGAACCCAGAAGAAGAATATCAAGTATGGTTTCAATAGGAGGGCGCACCGGCTCATTATTCCACTGTTGTATGAGAATACCTTGATCACCAGTTTCCAGGGCACTGGATAAATCACCGAGGAGGTGTTGAATGGCCCCCGCGAAGTGCAGATCTGACAACACTGGACTTTTATCTTTGGGGAAACTTAAAAGGCCTGGTTTAGGCTGAGGAGATTTCTGATCCGCAGCACCTTGCAAATAGAATCATGCACGCTTGCCATCAAATTGATCCTACCATCATCAACCGAGTTTTAATGTAATGGCAGCATTGACTGCATCTGTGTGTTCAGAAAAACGAGGTTCATTTTGAACATGTATAAAACTACATTTTTTTATATGATTCTATACTTTAGGGACAACCTGTAGATAAACATATTCTACAAAGGATGTTTTTAATCTACATCCTGTGAAGACACCTATAGGCCATTTTTGTGACCAAACTAAATAGTCAAATTTGTAGATAATTTGTAAAAAATACTTCTAAAAAAAATCAAGATAAAAGTAATAATTTTGTGACACCGTAGGACAATATTTAGAATTATTTAAGAATTGTTTGTTTTTGTTTCAACGTTATATCATTAAAATTTGCTGAATGAAACGTAAATTCACTTACGTGGGGAATCCTATCTTGACCTTTCATGACGTCATAGGTAGGAAAAGTCCTTAATCTCTAGTCACGCCCAATCATTTGGTCTAGATATCTGTTAACATCTGAAATATAGTGCCAACCTTGACAACTTATATAGCGTCGTTTCGTAAAGGTTGGCTATTCCACATTTATTTTGTGTGCGTCCTCCTAAAGAAAAAAGGTTCATCCAATGGCGATCCCCGACACGAATTTATATCATCCTGGGACACAGACAGTACTGCGGATCTAGCCGGGCTGCGGACAGACTCCGTTGTAGGTTATGTGATTCTCTCTTCTATCTCTCTTTCTGTTTCTCCCTCCCTCTCGTTCTATCTCAAAGGGAGCAGTCTTCCGGCCACTGCCACGCCATTTAGCTCCGCTGGAGTTTCATTACAAATAAACCCTCCCTCTAACACCCCCTCCCACCTCGTCTAACAACCCCCACGCAAAAACCTCCCCTCTCTTTCTTCCATTCACCCCCGCTGGTGGCGTAAAAAATATCCCCCTACAATATCTTCTTCACTCACTCCATATCAAACGTTCTTTACGCTACGTCACCAACTGCTCGAGATGTCGGCATTCTGCGGACGTTTCCGAAGGAAATAGGCGAGCGGTCAGAATGCCTGTCTTTTACGGTAGTCTGGGTTCTGATTACAGGGTTGTAATGGAGTTTAAGACCTTAAAATGTAGCACTACATCATCTCATAAATCGAATGACCGGTGGAGATTATTATAAATGGTTGCCCTCTTTCTCTCAACACAAATGCGGCTACATTCTTTTAAATTATACCTTACTCATCTTTACACCAACAATGTGAATATGCGGCTAGCCCAAAATGGTAGCAAGAAGTCCCCAGACAACGAAATTGTCAGATTAATTTGGATTGAAGAGGGTGACTCAGAGATAACACAACCTCTAAAAGCCATTTTCCTCCTTCAGTGTTCCAATAACTAAACTCAAGAATTATTTAACGCCCTTCCCTGCTTGTTGAGTTCGAAGTTATTCTGTGAAGTGGGTTGCTTTTAAATTTGACGCCCTCTAAGCACCCAAAGCACTATCACACTTTTAGTCATCAATCTTCAAACTATAAAGAATGGGGATAAAATTAGAAGTTCACCCTGAAAGTTCTCTTATCTATCTGCTGATAACCTTTCCCTCTTTCTCTGACGAGTATACACGCTCACTCTACTATTAGCCCCTGAACAATATTGAGTTGCTTTCAAAATTGCCTTTTTTTACTTGTTTCCTATTTTAGATAGACATATGCAGCCACGGGTTTTTTAAATCTACATCCTCGCAGGAAGATTCCTACCGGCCATCTTTCGTGAATAGACCAAGTAGTCTGTGTTGTAAATTATTTTTTTAATGTTTGCAAGAAATAAACTACTTTAAGATAAAAAAAAATATTGTTGTGATCATTTAAGACTATTTTAAAAATTATTTAAGAATTTATGCTTTTTGTTTCAATGTTAGATCTTTAAAACTCGCAGAATAGAATGGAAATACATTTATTTGAGAAATGTCTTGGCTTATCGCTACTTCACAGGTACTTTGGACAAAGGTGTAATAAATTGCCCTTTCAATAAAAAAAAATATTTCAATACGAAGAAGTAGAGGCGTTAGAATAAGGCACTAAATGGTAGTACGGTCAAAGAGTCACATTTAGATTCCTACAAGTATATATAAATGAAATCTTGTTAGAAATACAAACTTAGTCGTTAAAAGACTTATCGATGAAATGGTAGTAGCTACGGTGAAAAGTTCTAACGATGTTTAAGAGGGTAGAGAAAAAAAACCACTAGAATAGAGTTGCTTTATAAACTCACGTCCAGGTAAAGGACTAGAATCGGTGCGAGCAACTACTTAAAAAGACAATTTTACTTTCTTTTTTTTTTTACTCTACTTCTTTCCACCAGTGTATGTATTTTTCCATCTTTTTAACTATGGTATTTTATCTGCCTCTTCTCCCCTCCTGCATCTCTCTTTCTCCTCTTTTGTATGAAAGGTTGATCGGCGACTTCAATCTTCAAGTTTTCTCTCTCGTATTTTTCTTTCCTCCAGTTTTACCTTCTTTGTGTCGAGGAGGGCCCATGAAACGAGCGGTCGATTTTATGAACGAGCTGTGTGTGTTTTATTCTACTCTTTGTGGCCTGTATCACACACACACACACACACACACACACACACACACACACGCACGCACGCACACACACCTATATATATGCCCACAGTTGAGTGCAAGCTAGACTCTGTGGGTGTGTATGTATGTATGTGTGCCTTGGCGTCCATGGCAGAGCTAGCTTTGCCATCATGTATTTAAATTCTTCAGCTCCCAAGGTAGGGATGTCCAACAAAACAAAGCTGATAAGCACTCCCTAAAGAAAGAAATGTTCATTTTACGCGCTCGACACTTTCACATGCGCGAGGACGAACCGCATGTCCCAACTTAACGAGTTTACCTAATTGGTGATTTTGAAACAATTTTGCCAAGCGTTTTGCATCTTAACTGGATGCACTTAAGCATCCTAAGCTCTAGTTCACAATTGTACGCCAATGTACAAAATATAAAGATGGTGAGTTAAATCAGTAATTCCCCTTGCGAGGCTTCATGACTATGTGCTTGCTGATAAAACTTCCCCTCTCCCTCTGACGAGTGTACACACCCATTCTACTATTTGCGTTGACCTCTGTGATCTTGGGGTAAAGTGTTTACCTCAATGACCCGATGTTTGTTGGTTCAAACCCAGCCAGTGTCGACGGATTTTTCTTGAGTGATAGTACAACTTCCTTTGGAGGTGAAGTAAAGCCGTCGGTCCTCCTATGTGTGGTTTTTGGCACGTAAAATAACCTCTGAAGGTATGTAAAAATATCTTTCTCGGCATAATTGGTAGGCTCTTTCACTCACGATCATAGAAAATCTCGTGTGCTAATATAATCAGTCGGTACAGAAAGTGCACTTAAATAATTATATTTCAAATATATTTTTTAAAACTCTACTATTTGCGCATGGACAGCATTGATTTGGATTTCAAAATTAACCTTTTTTTGTTTCCAACTATACATATATATATACTAGCGGACCCGACAGACGTTGTCCTGCCCGAACGTTGGCTTTTCGTTTGGGTGGCATAATTGATTTCGATAATAAAACAAATACTATGTGATCATCACAATTATAAATTCACAATGAACTCCAATTAGTGAGTAACACAAATATTACAAATTCAGTGTTTGTCAAGACAACATACAAAATAAAAGTATTTTCATTTTTGGCATTTCACCCACAACTCCACAAATATCAGCTGTATCGAAAAACAAACTTAACTATGAATTATTCTCAGAAGTTCAATTATTCATGAACATTTCAGAAGGTTTTAACGGTCAATTATTGATGAACTTATGATATTTTAACGGTCAATTATTAATATTAAATTCATTATTATAAATATTGGGTGGTGGTGGTAGGGGAGGGGGGGTGACATTTTGAGGTTACATGTTCTGATATNCCCTCCCCTCCCCCCCACAAAAAAAATCCTAGAACCCGATTGCAGCGCTACCTACCGGGTCCAATTGTGAATCTAAACTATCCACGGACCCACTCAAACACACACAAAAAATTTCATTAAAATCGGTCTAGCCGTTTAGGAGGAGTTCAGTAACATACACACGTACAGAAGAATTATATATATTAAGATAAGATATACATATATATACATTATACTGCCACGGAAATTTTTAAATCCATATCGTGGCAGGAAGAGCTCTACTGGCCATTTTCATATTTAAACCAAATAGCTTTAGCTATAGACAAATTTAAAAAAATACCTTTACGAAAAACTACTTAAAGAGAAAAAAATAAATGTATGACAGTATGAGATTATTAATTTTAGAACTAGTTTAGAGTATATGGTTTTGGTTTCAATGTTATAACTCTAAGACCTATCTAATCCATGGTAAATAAATTAAGGTTACTGTCTAGGTAACTGTGATATCACCAATCAGAGGTGTTGCTTTGGTATAAACTATTGACAAAACCTTTAACAGTACATGAGTCTAGTCTTTACTGGAATGAATACGAAATTATTTTCTTTGACCATGTACACATTAAACTTGTAAACATAGTTTATTAGTTCAAACTCTCCACTCTATAAAGTAAAAAATTTCCACATATTTTGTTTAAATATTAGAACCTAAAAGACCGGGAAGCAAAAGGTAACTGGTATAGGAAAATAGAATGGATATTTGTGAATCGAATGATGTAATTTAATAAGGGGTTCACAAAATAAATGTTATTGGTATCTGTATTTTTCTCCTCCCGTTTGTTCCTATACTGTCGGACAGCTATACCAAATAACGTTATAAACACACTATGTTTTTGACGATTGTAAATTTCTGCTAGACTAATCTAGCGGTTTAACATGTGTTATTCTATCTATACTTGCCTCATAATCACAGGTAGGCAGCTTACTTAGTTAAGGACCTTGGCTCTGCCGAGTGCAAGTCTAAAAACTATTTCGTGGGAGGGTGGGCGGGAGGGTGAAAGACATGGCGTGGTTTAGTAACGGACCAAAGTATTCTTCCGCGCCAACAAAAACAGATGGATCACGGAAACCATAGATGGCGCTAGCTACCGGACAGGTCTTGCGGAAAAATCATACGTTTGGAAATATCAATTTTCTCGAGAACGAGTGAATTTTTTATGTTAGTATTTTTAACACCCCTTCCTAGATAATGTATCGATGTTTATTAATTGTTATATTTTTTGTTATGAGGCCGGCAGCTTTCTATTGAAACATGTCAATTTTATTGATATTTGGTCACTGTTTAAATGATAGATGAGGTGTTAATATAAAAAGTATAACTTAATCAACATGCTTCTATTCTTGAACAAACCGTTTCAGAAAAGAAAATGGCAAAACAATAAAAATTCTTGAAGATAACCGTTTGTTCCTATGGCTCTGCATTTCTACGCCAAATGAAAAGGTCCAATCGCCTTAAGGTGGGAGTGTATGTAATGCGAGTTAAGGGCAGTGTTTTGCAGTTTTTATAGCAACAAATAATGTGTTGGTCAAAATAAATAAAATATTGCTCAAGTAGAAACATAGAGTTTAATTTTCTTCACATGGTAATTTCATGAGCATAAAGGCATTAGATAGAAACACTTTTTAAATAAAGAGAAAAAGTTGTCATTAAATTTTAGGACACCCTTGACAAATATTCAAGAAACGTTGAGGTCAACGTGTTAAGTAAATTAAGCTCTATGTTTCTATTGAATGAATATTTTATATATTTTGGGCAAAAAATATTTTACTATAAATATTGCAAAAATTATGGCTACCTCGCGTTCTCTACATCTCCACCTTAAACTGTTGTCGCGTTTGACCACGCTACCACTGAAGTCGCGTTGAAAACCTCGAATAAATATTATTAAATATATTAAAAGTTAAAATCAGATTATTTTTAGTGACGATCAGAGTAAATTGTTAAAATCATAGTTATATCCTCCCTCATACAAATAAAGGCAACTTTAAATAGGGCTATATAACATAAAATGTTAATAGTATTTATGATGCTGATAGTCAAAATAATTAGTCACATAATTTATTGCGTCACTCACTATCGTCTTTGATTGGATTAACGGTGACGGTGAGATAAGGGTTTGAGACCCGGTTGGATGTAATGAGGATGGTTTTTCCATCATTCTTAATGGTTCCCCACTCTCTCTACAGACACATAAATATTACCTCTAATATTATAATTTCCTCACACCAAACCCATTGATGTAATTAATTTTTGCCTATAGCCTGAAAGGGTACTAAAACGCGGTTAACAAAGTAATAATATCTGGATATCTCAGTGGTAGAGCATTGGCGTACTAAGCCAAAGGTCCCAGGTTCGATTCCCGTGTCCAGGTGTCATTTTTCAAATTTCAGAATATGATATCTAGATGGAGTAATCCTCACTAAAAGCAGAAATAATTGCTTTGGCTATTTAATTCTTAGTATGAAATCCCGTACAATTATAATAATTGTACAAGTGGCAGCAATAAGCCAACTACCGATGATATTAATATAATCACACACTTGTAGCCGACGATTTCCGCACGTCCATCATAGACTCTGTCTTAAAATATGAGTGAAGAGTGACCCTGGGCACGGGACGATTCCTATATAGCTCAGTGGTAGAGCATTGGCGTACTAAGCCAAAGATCCCAGGTTCGATTCCCGTGTACAGGTGTCATTTTCAATTTTCAGAATGTAATAATAGTTTACCATTTTGATAAGAAATACAGCAGTGTGAGGTTATTACCATTAAAATAGTCGGCGCCCTTAGTATTGACAACCATTTACTTTTGTTATTTACCCCACCAGGTTATTCATATGACAATCCGACTACATACATGCCTACATTCCGTCTATCCATAAAAGTATCAGACTTACTGTGGATTCAAACGTTCGCCGAAAAACTAGCGCAGAACAGAAACGTAGTCACGTGACGAGCTCTAAGCCAATCACTAGATTTCCGCCTAATCGGCTTGAGCTGTTCCGCTGAAGTTCAACTCATCTCTACTCTGTCCGCTCTGCCTGAGATACTCGGCACAGGAGGACCAATCAGATCTCAGAACCAACCATCCCGAATCAGTGCGCATGCGCATTTGCCAACGCATGCGCTCTACAGCCAGAAGCTAGCCGGCAGCTTCGTTGGCCGTTGTGAGATGATACGAAATAACCCAATAATGCAAAGCGTGTGTATCGGTGTATTGGATTCTGCCACGACACAACTTTATAATTTGAAAACATTCATCGGGAGAATGAACTAAAATATATGTTTACTAGAAGATAAATTATGTTGATAATCTGCTGTTTTAAGTTTTAGGTTAGCGTTGCAATGCAGCGAGTGAATTTCTGCGCTACTCACGCAGATTCTGCTTTCTATTTTCGGTGAATGTGTGTATCAAGCTTTACTAACTACACTTTGACCCTATCTTCTAAGCTACACTACAACATTGTTGAGTCATGCAAGTTAATATTGCTACCTTTTGGGATATCGAGCCATCCATAAGTACGGTGACCATCCATCCATTATTTAAGAAGACAGTCCTTTATTTCACTGCTTTGTCCTTTAGATTTTCCTTCTTCTATAAAATGGCCATTTTATCCTTTATTTTGTGAATTGAAATAGTAAATTGAATATTGGCACAGAGTGGGCCTACAGGCTACACCGCCCATAGAAACACAAAACTGTCATTTAAACACCACTCGCTACTCTCCATTCAACATAATATTTCCAATTTTTGACAACACTGGCAGCATTGCTTGCCTCATCAGTTCCAAGAAAAGTCTCGTGTGATAAACTCATGTTTTCTGAAGTTCGCTGATAGCTACGTGTCGGGCGGCTCGCATAGGTATGGTAACATAAACATGAGTCTTGCCACCAGCTATCACATCAAGCCCCGTTTATTATGTAACAAGTAGGACCCAACATGTTGGAGACAACACATGAGGAAAAGTAAGCAGCGTTTATTGTCGCCGACTTGTTGGACCAACATCCTGGATCCTCCACCTTATTTTAATCCAGTGTTGCCAACTGTACCATCTGGATACTACTTTTGATATAATTTCACCACCTGTACAATCCAATTTTAGGATAGTATCTAAAAGTAAAATCCTGTGACCCTGCTATAAAGTAACACATTTTATATCAATTCTTATTTTTTATGAAAACCGGTGGGTTTATCAATATAATGTCACCTACCGGTAAAAATACAATCCATTTCAGGTCCATGTACTATAGAGTTGGCAACACTGCCTCCACCTTATTTTAATCAGTCTACACATTTCTAGCCACGGATAACGACGTATTACTTACCATTTCTTCATTTATTGTTTTGACAGGAAGTGTCATCTTGCAGAAAAAACCAAAGCGCAAGAAACGATGTGGGGGTTCGAAGTTGTTTTTTTGGCTCAACGTTGAAATGAAGGTGTGTGCATGGGAATAATGAATGACCTACATTTGTAAAGTGGATTTGATAACTTTGTACACATCAACACATGTAACATCACAAAGAACAGAACACTTTTGATATAAATCAATTAGTTTAACTGTATTAGCCTTGTCCCATTCCATGATCACAAAATTATTCAAGCCCAGATTTTAAAAGTTAAAAACTAATCTGAAAACCAAACACGTGCTTCGCCAATCGCCATAGCTAGAAACTGACTCGATTTGGTGGCGCATGCGCAGAACCTCCCCACTCGGCCAACATGTTGGGTTGGTCGTTTATTATCTCAAACAAATGATCCAACACAACCCAACACAACTTCCACCACCAATATGTTGGCCAACATCCCCAACAAGTTGGGAGTGCGTTTATATCGTAAAATCTAGTACGCACTAGGAAACATTTCCCCGGAAACATTGTTTGCCAACATGTTGCCCTTGTTTTAGAAACAGTTGGCCAACTGTTTACCAAACTGTCGGTCAACAGTTGGGCAACACTTTTCCATGTTGCCTTTGTGTTTCCCAGTGAGGAAAATATGTTTCCCGTGATACATTTCAAATGGGTTACAAGATAAAATGTTGGCCAACATTTCCGACAACAAGCAACGTGGTCTAGTCTGACTCTGGTATTCAGACCGAGTACATCAGTTACTGACTGATATCTCCTTTTGTCATGTCGTGGTCAGGCGAAAAAAACTCTAGAACTGATTGAAATATTTCATACAAATACACTTTTGTAGGATATGACCATTGAGGACTGTAAAAATTGCATCAAAAACAAGATGTTTTTAATAAAGTAAGTGGACAGTTTTCAGTTAGTGTAAATGAACACGAACCCACCCCTTTTCTTCTTCTCTGTCTTCTTGAACAGGTCATAGCTACATACAAAGCACAAGCCATAGAGCATCCTCAAGACATCTTTCACTCAACTGAACTATATACGAGAAACAAATGTTTCATCATTGTAGTCTGGACTTGAAACAATGATTCTCTAATGTTTGCCAACAATCTGTTTCCCATGTTGGCCAACAGTTGAACAACAGTTGGCCAACAATGTTTCTAAGTGCGTACTAAGCTTTAGGAACACTAGCACTTTCTATAGGTTTTATTTCAGTGATGTTGGCATTTTTTTTAAATATAATAATATGTTTGTTTAAAATGCTTAACTCACTCTGTTATCACTTTCAATAACAGCGATTGAGCTATTTTATACACTTTTGTTGGTTAAAAGGGATTATGTTTCTTTGTTAGACTTTGGCTAGGCATGTATTATATTCTACAAGGGCTGACGCCAGGTATTAATGGAAATTGTAAAATAAATGTTATAAATCTTTTTTATTTTTAGTGAAATAAATAAACGCAGCCTGTTTTATTTTTTATTGTGAAATAATTTCTGATTTGTCCTTTATTTTCTCCAAAAATATATAGTCACCATATGTCTGACCATAAGCCACGTAACGATTTTTTTCTTGCCCTTTATTTTTAACCCTGTTCCCCCCCCTCTACCCATGTACTATCAAGTAGTTATTTACCCAGACCCCTTTCTCCTCCAACCTGTGTTACGTAACTTTTCAAATCAAGAGTGAGTGCCATTATTCCATAGGGAAGCTTTTGTGACACTAAAAGAAGGATTTAGATTTATAACTACTCAGAATCCATTTTAAATGCCTTAGATGAAGTTTATAACAATATTTTATTATTTGTATATTTAATCCTATGAACCATAGTTTTTTTTTTTATCAATATTAGAATTTAGTATAAGATCTGTGTTACGTAACACTGTGCTGTAATTACCCTTCCACTCATGTAACACCATGTAGACATTAGAGATCTCCCCTAGTCCACTCTCAACAACGTTACGTGGTCCATGGGTGACACTTAAATAGGGTACTTACTGACCGGATAATAAGACGAGTCAAAAATCCTCTTCATAAGAATTGACCCGAGATCCCATCAACTTGTGGTCAACTATTCTCTTACAAAGACAGACACACATATATTTTACTTTATTATTTTGAGAAATGATTGTGATTATGGTGAAACTTTACGTTTTATGTACACCGAAACACAAAAAATTGAGTCTTGCAATAATTATGTTAGAGGGTGGATGGGAACAAGGCCTATATTTTTGCAGTTTTTATGAGAAAATACAATTTTTGGTCAAAATAAATAAAATATTTTTTTCTCCAGTAGTTACATTAATTTAGTTTAATTTTCTACACATTTATTAATCACTCTCGTTTTTTATTATTAGACATAAGCAGGGCTCGGACTTTGATGACCCAAGTATGATTAAAAATGACCTAAAAATGACCTAAAAATGACCTCCAAAAAATTATAAAAATGACTTAAAATGTTCAAAAATGACCAAGTAATATGAACAAAAAGTTATAATAAATAAACACGACTAAAACAAATACGGACTTTACAAATGTGAAATGCAATGAGAAGACTTTTCAACCAAACTCTTTAATTCTGCTAAATATAATATTAATTTACAAATAACTGATTTAAGTGTAACAGTTACCCCCTCCCAACGAAACTCTCCATCTTAGTTGCAGTTTCACCAGGAATGTTTATTTTACAACCATACAAGGAAAAAGAATATAATGTTTATTGCCTGAATTATCTTCTCATTCCGACAACTGTGTGCTTAATTAAATTATGTTTGAGTAGCTATGCATTTGTAGAGTATTGATAGTATTTAATAATATACATATTGAACATGAGTGTCTTAAAATACCTGAAAAATACCTACAATTTACTCAAAATTGCCTAAAAATGACTATTAAACGTACATTTCTATAACAAGAAAAATGAGTTATAAAACATACATTTCTACAAGGGGATCATGAACTGAGTATGTGAAGAACAAAACAAAATAAAAAACGACATGTCACAAAAATCCGGACACTGGTCATGGCCATGAGCATTGCGGCATTTGACTATACACTTTTTTTATGAAGAGAAAATGTCCTGACAAAAGTCCACTAGAGATATTTAAAAAAATGTTATTGTATGTGTAAAAAAACTGAACGTATCCAATGAAATAATATTTTATTTATTTTATCCCAAAAAAATTTTTTTTTTTGGTCGTAAAATCTGAATTAAAGAAAAGAAAAAGAATGGTTTCAACTCATGTTTCCTTAACAATGTATTTCAGGATAGTCATACACTTTTGATAACCAATTACTGACACCCCTGAAATATCTCACTTCTTTTTGTTCTGTTTCATTGTTGAAGCGGTCTTCTTCCTCCCCCTCCTCCAAATTTTCCACTCAAGAAGAAGACAACCTGCCCAAACGTCCGACCACCCTCGGCAAGAGACCAGTGGAATGGAATGAAATACACTACACTAGCGCCTCCCTCCCTCCCTCCTCAAACCACTTTATTTGGTGTCTGTCTTTGCGTGACCTTCAGCTGCGGACAAATCCTTCACTCGCCTCCCCTCCCCCTCTTAATCCGCCCATGCTTGTCATCTATCTCTCTCTCTCTCTCTCAAACAAACCATATCTTTACTTGGGTGTCTTCAATCGATGGGAGCCGAGTGCCACCGAACAAAGCCGAAGAGAAACACTCGACTATACGAGAACAGAACAAGTAGATAGAATAGTAAAAAAAAAAAGAAGAAAATAAACACTAGTTGTTTTTTTGTTTTGTGGAATGATGAATGGTTTTCGATACACATAAAAAAAGAGAAAAGATAAAGTGGTGAAAACCAACCGAAGAGGTGGGTTCTACCAGCTAAACGGTGTAATATGGGCAGTCGTCGGTTATCGGCTAGTATAACGTATAGTAGGTTCGACATAAAAATACCTTTACAGAAAGAGATGTAGCCAACATTGACAAATTGTTACTATATTTATCATTCAACTTACTATGCTTACTTTTACATTCAACGGTGGTTTAAATGTTATATACTATGCCTATAGAAGTATTCCTAAAGCTATATCTATACATACATACATACATATGTATACATACATACATACATATGTATACATACATACACATATATATAATTAAGAGTTTTGTTTGTCTGCTATGAGCATTGCACGATATCTACCTCACGCAGAGGTCTGAAATTTTAAAATGACTAGCCCCTGTACATAAACATGTGCACCTGAAGCAAAGAAAAGTGTTGCTAGAAATAAACATGCAATACATTTTTTAAGAAAAAGACGGTAAAAAAAAACTAAAAGGTACTATTGCTTTGCCGTCCTGGTAGTCAGAGCTTCCGGCTACAGATCTAGACGTCCCGGGTTCGATCCCCGATCCTTACAGATTTTTATTTGAAGCAGTGGATCTGACACGGGGTCAAACTCAAACCTCGTGAGGACAATTTGAGGAGCTATTTGAATAAATAAGTAGCGGCTATGGTCTATAAAACTGAGATTAATAACCAGAGGATTCATCGCTCTGACCACATGGCATACTGTAATCACAAATGTTGACACTATCATTGATAACGGTGGCGGTCGCTCGGTCAGTATACTTCAATAGCGGACTGACACACCACAAGAGTTTTTTTTTCTTGTTTAGTTGTCTTGTGGATTTGTAAAATGAAAAGATACAACAATAGGATAGTTTTAGTTTGTAAACCCGGCGTTGCGTCACCAATGCACTCAATATTCCTTTTTCTTAACACTATTGTAATTTTAAATTTCAAAATTTTCTTTTAGTAGTAACTATTTTTCACACAACAGAAAACTCTTTGATTGAGGATTGTTTTAATGGTTTTGAGGCTTCAAAACAGTCGTTTTCATAAGTAAAACAGTAGTATGAGGTTTTTATAAAAGTAGTTGTCACGCTTTAAGACCAAGATTATTAACCAGATTAAGTCTTAATATAAGAGGTAGACTTTGTTGTGTATAGGTTTGGATAAAGTGCACCCACACTCACACGTAGAGTGACTGAGAAAACTAAGGTGATTATCTCCTCGTGAATAATAATAATTATTATTATTAGCACCGCGTCTTACTACCCGTTCGGGCTATACGCACTTACGCTAATGTGCAATGGTAAGGTGATTGTGAGATGAAATGGAGGACCTACAGTTTAACGTGGAATCCGAACCACGGTGGAGGCCTGGCATTCACACACATTCACAAGTTGTGGTTAATACACGTCTTGTCAGAGGTGAAGGAAGGGTTTGGCAATCAGATAAATCTTTGCCGGGACCAAGGATTGAGCCCCGGACCCTCAGCACAGAAGTCTGACACCTTACCCCTAGACCACCAGGTCACCTACCTCTCCGTGAAAAATCACCCCCTGTGCACCCGGTTGAAATCTTAATCTAGAATTCCTCCTTCTCCTTTCAAATGGCAGGATAGTCAAACGCGAGTCTGACACCTTAGTCCACGTGACCATCAGTTACAGCTGCTATAGCCGACACCTGTTGTCAAGAGTCATGCATGCAGAACACAAAAATGAGTATATAAATATATGAATCCCGCCATAACTAATTTAAATATAGTGAGATCGTCTTAAAACGTATAAATCTACTTTTAAGAAATGTTTAACCATACAACCATATATTTTTCGTCTGTTTATTTTGACTGGTGACAAACTTTGAAAAAAAAATAGATAAACTTTTTTTAAACTTAGTTGGTCTATATATATTTTCATATCTTTATATGGTGAACCTAGTATAGGTACGTTTAGTTCTTTCTCCCCCACAAACAGCCATTCTCTTTTGAGTATTTGGGAAAACTTGAATCCTCCCCATGACTATAAATGGTTTATTATGCTGTTTTTAATGTTTGTTAGAAAATTAAAATACACAGAGATTATTTCACGGTGTTGTTGTTGTCAAGGTAAATCACTTAGCTCGCTCAGATAACAGCGGCAGCCTGTAAAATTCCCAGACATAGTTTAAAATCTTGGTTTTTCATCAATTTCATTCGGTAGCTCTACTGCTTATTGAGTTAAGGGCCCCTGATTTAATTCCTAACCATAGTATAGACCTCATCTAACAATAATATTTTTTTAAATAAAGGGGCCTACCATTAAATTGGCTCCTAGCAATGTAAACATATCATATTCGCGTATCAAAATGGGGGGAAAATAACAATCAGTAAATAATGTGAGATAGCTTAAGAACAAACCATTATTGTAGCCATATAGCAGACTTTTAAAAGTGGCGCGTATGTGTATGTGTCCTACAGCGAAAATTTCTCCCTTCACCCACCTTCGCCCCTCATCACACGATAAAACAAAGTGGCACAAGTTGAATTAATGTTTTTACAAGAACAAATGAAGAGCTGAAGGATTTTAATTAAAATATTAAACGATTAAAACCATAATCGACAGTGATATCAAAAAAATTACCCCCGCCTCGGTGGCATAATTGGCTAACGCGCTAGTCTCGTGTTAGCTAGACCACCCAGGATGGGGAGATCAAGGTTCGAATCTCGCTCGGGTGAACTGGGGCTGGTTTCCCTTGATGGCTTTCCACTCACCCTCCAAGCATTTCATTTAAATTCAACCTTCCCTATTCCTAACCCCTTAGCGTAATTAGTACTTAAGCGTATAACCCGAATAGGTAGTAAGACGCGGTGCTAAATAAATAAATAAATATTACGCCCCCCTTTCCATCCAATCTCAACCAATGTTAATCTTGTAGTTTGTGAAAATATATTGAAATGTCACAAACAAAACTTTTAGCAAAATAATCCAGGACAAAAGAAGAACAAACAACAAAAATAATAAACATTTTTTTTTTTTCAAAATGTGTTTGGTGGAGTTGAGCAGGAAGGGGTGCCAAGACTGGGGAGGAAATCTTTAGGAACGCCCTTAAAAATGTTAAAAAAGGTAAATGTTTAGTAAAACAGATCTATTTATACAGTGTTAAAATAATTTGTTGGCCAAAATCGTTAATTCATTTATAGTTTTAAACACTTCCAGGCAAGGAAGAAAAAATATAAAATAAAAACTGGAGGAGTCTTTGGAGTTTGGTGATATCAACAACAGTTGTTGAATATCTGTCAAGAACATAGTGGTATTAGATGATAGAAACTTTTTAAATTAACAGAAAAAGTTGTCATCAAATTCCAGGACATCCTTGACAGATATTCAAGAACTGTTAATATCACCGTATGAAGAAAATTAGACTATATGTTTATACTGAAGCAATATTTGATTTGTTTTGACCAAAAAATATTTTGATATAAAAACTGCAAAAACCACTGACCTTTTTTCGCGTCCCCTACACCCCCACCTGGGAAACTCATGTGATTTTATAGCGTGTTATCGTATCCAAGGTCTATCTCATAAACAACATTTATCCAATTCCAACTCGGATTGCTTTTATATGAGAGGTGTTCATACCCACGAAACAATAAGTAGTTTTAGTACATCTATAATAATTCGAGAAGACTTGGGCTATTTCACTTAAAACGTGTTGTTATTCATCTATTTTATGAGTTGGTATTTGAGCTTTTGTAACCTAATTGGATTAACTACATTGCTCATAAAAGGCACGTGTCGGTTTTTGAAGGTGATGTGGAAACATCAATAATAATCTAAACACAACACTGCTTCGACACAATTACATCTTTAAAAAAAAATCACTTATGCATGTCCTTGATTACATATATGTTAAGATCATGTTCGTGTGCTTCCAATTACTATAGGAGCCTATACATAATAAGATTAAGTGACACGCCCGCTTCCGGTGGCCGCATGATCTAAGGTGTCACTTTAGTAATAGACTAGACTGCCGATGACAGGAAGATCAGGGTTCAAAGCTCTCTCGGGTGTACTGAGGTCTTTTTTCCAAAATGGTTATCCACTCTCCCTCCACATAAATGTAGGTACACTTCCACCAAATTCAACCTTACTCATCTTAACCATTTGCGTAATTAGCACACAGTCATATAACTCGAATAAGAATAAAGTGACCCATTTCTGTGGCCGCATGGTCTAAGGCATCACTCTCTATATATAATGAACTGCCGATGATAAGGATATTAGGGTTGGAATTCAGGTCGGGTGCTTTGAGGGGGAGTTAATGTTTTCCACTCTTCCCCTACACAAATGTGGGTGCAATTCCTCTCAATTCAAACTTCCTTCTAACATGTTAGGGGACGGCCAGACTGGGCGAGCGACTAAAATATAAAATAGAACACATTGGTTGTAACGAGAGGTGGCCAGACTGGAGCGAATGCGTGAGTGACTAAAATATAAAATAGAACACATTGGTTGTAATGAGAGGTGGCCAGACTGGAGCGAGCGAGTGACTGAGCGCGCGCGCTTGAAAGATATAACAGTTTCTCTCTTTCAAGCGCGCGCGCGCGCGCTTGAGTGTTTCAGTCTAGTTTACAGGCGCTAGGCAATATTATTGTATGTTGGTTCATTGAGTGCTAGGAGAACATCTCATTTTGACATTTTATTATAATCGAAAGATTTAGCACACTTGCTACTAACGGTCTAATTTAATTGGTAAGATCATAAACCATACGCATATATATAGCTCGGTAACAAGGTCAAATGGGACAGTCACATGTTTATATGATTTTTTCCCATTGTTTTTGTGTCTCCTGTCTACCGCTGAAATGTGTTCCACATGTTACAGTACACCCTGTTATGTTAGTATTTTATTAAATTTCTTATTGTGAACATTTGGCTGTAAGTCACATCCTCCCTGGCTCTAGACCGGCGTTAGTCAAAAGTGTGCCCCTTCAAATGTTCCTTGAGATTTAATAACTTTTTTGTTGAGGACTGAATTTTTGAAATACACTTCAGCCAAAACAAAATATTGCTACATTTTGAATGCAAATATTAAAGAGATTTGCGCAAATGTGAAACAATGTCCCTATTCTCACTAAAAGAAAATTAGAAAAAATAAAACCTATATTTTGTTTATAAATAATGGTCTATTTATCTATTAAAATTATATTAATTAATAAATAAATAAAAAATAAAATAATAAATAAAAATTTCTTAAAGCTTTAAATTCCAATGCTCTTAAATAAACATTGAGAGATAAAGACTAATTAAAAATTTTTGGGGCTACATAATTATTTTTAGTGGTGAAAAGGGTTCAATTTGACAACCGCACCAATCAGATGATAGGGATTTTTTTTTATGGGTTGGGGTTTTAAGTGGATCTATCTAATGTGCACATTATCAACAAACAAATAATATCAGTTTACAACTTACAAGCTGATTTAACATAGGAGAAAATATTTGACTGCATACCCAGTCTTGACTTACAAATAATTACAATATTTTACTAGCAAGAACTCGTATATAGAAATAGCGGTATCTTAACAGATATGAAAGTTACTAAAAATGCTTTCACGTATTCATACGTCAAGTCAGCTGTCACTTTTGTTAGATAATATCAATGCCAATAAAGTAATACTAATTATTTATTTATTTTGGGTTATTTAAAGTGCACTTTCAACACTGAGTAACTATCTCAGCACACAACTTATAAAATAACTTGATTCTAGATCAGACACTTCAGTTAGTCCCCCTGCTGTTAATTTATCATTGTAAAAGGGGAAGCCCCAATTTCACAATTTTTTTTAGCATGTCTTACTATCTTTTTGGGCTATACGCATGGGTATTTATTACACGAATGTGCTAGGTATAAGGCAATTAAAATTTAGAAGAAGTTCGCCCGCATTTGTATTGAGGGAGAGTGGGGAAAAAATTGGACAAAACCTTTGGGTGCACTCAACCGAGCTTCAAACCCCAATATCCTTGTCCAGTATACTTCAAAGGTGACGCGTTTAAACCATGCGGCCACTGAAGTGAATTTCACCAATAATACATTTTTAAGTCATACCAGGAATCGAACCTGGGACTAATCTCAATTAGGTAGTAGTATTACCAAATTAATGAAGCTGTCAAACAATAAATACTAGTGATATAATAAAACGTTATCAATGTTGCCCCCCCCCAAATAAAGCTGTGTTTTATAAAGATCTCTTATTATCAGAATATTAACATACAAATTATAGATATATTCTTCAACACCATCTGAATTCGAACCAGGGTCTTATAGAGCTGTAGCTGACCCCCTCCAACCACTTAACCACAGGGGAAGGTTTCAAATGTGTTGCCCAATATATTGAAAGTTTCGAAAGAATGTTGTTACTCTGTGAATTTACATACGTAATGGGATCCCATTCGGTTTGTATGTGTTAGTTACATGACCGTTTGGAACACGAGTCCTTTTCTTCGGGCAAGAGGTACAAATACTTTCATTCTAGTAGTGGGTGAGTAGGTTACGTACTAACTGTGGGTGACGTAACCACGTTATGTAGAGCTCTGGCTGTTGGATCAACCGAGAAGTAAAGAAACAGAACATTTTAATGTTTCACGTTACATAAATATTCTACTGATATTTTAATTCAATGACGTTGCCTACTTTGCGATTTTGAGTCTATTTAGTGAAGCGAGTTGCATCTTAACTTGACGTATCCAAACATTCTAAACATGATTTATTAAAATAATGGAGTATAATTTTCTTCGTATGGTGACCTCCACAGTTCTTAAATATCTGTCATGAGCATAGCAGCACTAGATGAGAAACGTTTTAAAATAAAATAAAAAGTTGTAATTTCATTCCTGAACACCCTTGAAAAATATCCAACTACTGTTGATATCACCATGTGAATAAAATTAAACTCAATGTTTATACTGGAGAGTTATTATTTGATTTCTTTTGACAAAACAAAAATTGCGTCTTAGAGGCGCGTCGATACATACAGGCCATTAGCACCTTAATTTTAATTTTTTTAACACAGTCCCTAAGGGAGAGCAGGAAACAATACCCCTGTTTAAAGCAGCAGGTGTATACACTTAAATAAATATACAATTTGTAGCATAAAAACATACTAAAAACTTTAAAAATAAGTCCCAATATGAGAAAAAGTTCGTTGGAGACCCTATGTTAGTATGGTTTGGGGTGGTACACCTGCTAAAAAAACACAGGTGTATACACTGTTGTTAAAAATAAAACATATTATTATTATTATTATTATTATTATTATTATCATTACTAGCACCACGTCTTACTACCCGTTTAGGTTAAACGCACTTACGTTAATGTGTAATGGTAGGGTGATTGTGAGACTAAATGAAGGATTTACAGTTTAACGTAGAATCCGAACCACGGTGGCAGCCTGGCATTCCACACATTCATAAGTTGGGATTAATACACGTCTTGTCAGAGGGGGAGGAAGTGTTTTACAATCAGATACATCTGTGCTGGGACCGAGTATTGAACCTCGGATCCCAGAACAGAGGTCCGACACCTTACTCCTAGACCGCCAGGTCACAACAAACATATTAAAATATACTACAAGTATTAAAATTATTTTAATTTTGAGATATCCAAGTGTGCCACTCTATACGAGTGAACTCAAATCTAATTTAAAAAATACACCCAGCTTATAAAACGGATTAAACATATGACTCCATTCGCACTGTCACGTAATAAAAAATGAAGGTCACCATTAAAATCAAGAGCCAAGTGAATAGGGGTATACCTGCGACACTCCACCAAAATGTGGTACATAATAAAGGGAGCATCTCAAATCTCACACACTGGAGATGGGTCCCCTATAAATAAAAATCCATGGGTCATAAATGTATGCCCAACGCCAGAGCCTTGTCACGACGACCTCCTCTTCTGTACAGAAGAGGGCCATCGCGACACACCGTCCCTAATAGACCGCAGCTTGTTCTGAGCAGGGGTCGAAACCCCACTGCTCATACCAGGTGCATAAGATCCCACGCCGAACATAGCCCTTTAGATCTAAAGACATGACACCCAAACTCGCCTCTGGAGGGAGATGAACTGCCTCCCTGGCTGCCAAGTCCACCAGTTCATTTCCTCAAAGACCAGCGTGACAAGGAATCCAGCAGAAGGCGAGCCGGGTGTTTAACAAACTAATTTTTAAAATTATTTTCGTGTATCATCTGCACGAGGGAGTTCCCATAGAAATTGTGGAAGATGGTAGCCTGTATCATGGGTTGACAAGGTATTCGATGGCCCAGTGGTTCTTAACCTTTTACTACTCGTGGTCCCCTAAATACCCTAGAATATTTTCGCGGCCTCCTAGTTTCTACTAACATATTAATCATTAAGATTTATTCTAAAATATTGGAAATATTTACAAATTATAATAACAAACAAATAAAAACACAGAAATCTACTTACCTAAATGTATTTAATGGGACCTTTGCTGTTGAACATTTCCAATAATTTGTCAATTTTCTTTTCTAGTCTATTACTTAGTGCTATTTGCATGCAGGAGTCGATTCGGAATCGATTTCACTGCTTCGTTTTAATATTTACCATTGTGGAAAATCCCTTTTCACGTAAATAAATAGAAATAAAGGGCAGAAAATTTTGAAAGACAATGTTAAACAGATGGGTATTATTTGTACTATCCGTGATTTATATTATACGTGCTTCCCCTCCCCTGCGTTGCCCCGGAAAATCGAAAGTACTGTACTCACATGCTCACGATAGTTGAATTGTTTCTTCCAAAACGTAAAATTTAAGATAATTGACTTCAGAAATAAGCAAATAACATTTTAAATTATCTTTTCGAGGCCCCTCGTCTAAGAATTTCTGCCCTAGACTATAAGATGGACTCAAGTGGGGGATTGAACCCAGCAAAAAAAAAGCCCCTTCCTCTGGGGGATTTTGTTTGGTGATGTACCATGATTTGACAATAAGTGTTAGTTATTTAAATGAGTTACTGTATATAATCAATTAACTGTTCGAAACTATACAACCCACTTCGGTGGCCGAATGGTCTGAGAAGTCACTCTTGCTAAATACTGAACTGCCGATGATAGAGATATCGGTGTTAGAATCCTGGTAAGGTTTACTGAGGGTAGTTTTCCCTAAATGGTCTCCCACTCTCCCTCCACCCAAATGTGGGTACACTTCCTAGATGATAAACCTTCCTCATCCCCAACGCATAGGCGTAGTCAAAATATAAGCGTTTAACCCGAACGGGTAGTAAGACGTGGTGCTAAAGAGATATTTATATACAAATGAATTGTTTAAAAGCTAGGAGAAAAAGTTCTGTTTTTTTGCGCCACGTTTAACTACCTGTTCAGGTTATATCGTATATGCACCGAGAAAAAGTTCTAAAAAATGTTTTATGTTAATCTGACATGAACCTTAAAATTATTTCACAATTTTAGCAATTCAAACGCGTTTCTATAGCAATTTTAAAACAATAATATACTTATTGAAGGATGCCAGAGGCAGACATTTCTTGGTCTCTGGATACGGACGGCTCTTTAACATAAACCACCCATAAATGCGCAATAGAAATAATCTTTAAAGAGAATAGGTTTATGTTTTACTTGAGGTATCTCAACTCTACGTATAAAGTTGCAGTTGAAGATCGTTTCAATTTATAGATTTACAATCCTCGTTTTGCCTAGAAATGTTTTATAAACCCTTAGTAGTCGATTTAATGGGATATTTATTAATCAGAGGACAGAAGTTTACACTTTTATGTACAGGGAGTAATTATACTTATATTATCTACGTAAAGTGCGTTCATTGGTGATAGATTGAAAATCAGAAGACGAAGTCTTAGTTTATTAAGCTAACTAACCGTTCTTCCCACAGGATGGTTTTTATATTACGTACCCAATGTTAAAAAATAGTTGTTAAGTTAGGAGGGGGAGCGGGAGAAAAGGTCAATGTTTTTTCAGTTCATTTAATGAAACTTTTTTTTTTACAGAATAAATCAAATATTGATTAAGTACAAGCACAGAGTTTAATTTTATTCACACGGTGATATCAACAGTTGTTGAATATCTGTCATGAGCATAGCAGTATTACATGATAAACTTTTTAAATTAAGAGAAAAAGTTGTCATTAAATTCACGGACATCCTTAGACAGATATTAAAGAACTGTTGATATCACCATGTGAAGAAAATTAAACTCTATGTTTATACTAAATCAATATTTGATTTATTTTGGACAAAAACTAGTTTTATATAAACACCGAAAAAATACTGACCTTTTTCACGTCGCCTACATCCCCACCTTAATGTCAAATGTCAAAAGAAATGGTAAATGTGATGTTAATATTTTTCTATAGAAAATAGACAACCGACTATGAGATATAATAACAAAAATTATAGAAATATTATTATGATTACTGTTTATTCTCAAAGTTTAAGAGCTATAGCTCTGTACAGGCCAAAAAGTAACTTTTAAAGCCACCATTTTCTTTCAATTTGGCCGTCATGTTTAATATATACCTAGGAACCTTTCAAATTTGGTCCTATGAAAATCCGATGAACAGAAGTTGAGTAAAAGTAGTGTTTGGTTTTGTAATCGCCATTTTGAAAAAAAAATGGTGAATGAAAGTTTTAAATAACTTATATGTTAACTGTATATCCGAGCTACGTCCATGTTAAATTTCAGAACAGTCGGTTAAGTGGTTTTTACGTGAAAGAGTAGCAGACACTAACTAATATATATATATATATATACTATATCAGGTGGATGATATTCTTGAAGCTTTCGTTCGCGTTTGTTTATTAAAAAGATTTTAATCAAACCTCCTCTGGATCAAACAAAGTAATATTTCAACCAGACGTGGGTTCAATCACCCTAAATTTAATGAAAAAAATATAGCTTTATTTATGGTTTAAACAATATCAAAATTAAGATACAAGTACGAATTAAGGGGCTGTGTTACCATAAAAAGCACTTAAGAGAGCTTCTATAGGTGTCTAATATTTAGAATTTGTTCTAGCCTTCTGTGCCAAACCCTTCCTTCACCTCTGACAAGACGTGTATTAATCACAACTTGTGAATGTGAGGAATGCCAGGCCTCCACCGTGGTTCGGATCCCACGTTAAACTGTAGGTCCTCCATTTCATCTCACAATCACCCTACCATT